>MIQA02018592.1:0-10083 GCA_001887855.2 Sclerospora graminicola
AACTGGTTAAGAGCTAACTAGTAAAATTAGACCTAGACTAATCATAGTAACATGTAGTATAAAACTGATCAATGTATCTTTATCATTAGATTACCTATTATATTCGATAATTGTATCAAAATCTGTTCTCAAGGTGGATAATAACAACTTATAATCCAATAATCGAATTTCAGACATTAAGTCTGAAAATTGAACGATATTTCAACTTAAATATCACTTATGTAATGGCACCCCATTACATCACCCCCCACTCGTGGTGGTTGGCCAAAAATATAACGTAGTATTGGCTAATCGAATGGTGGCACTTGTTGGTCATAACGATATTTTGTTATTACCCATTATCGACCATAAGAACTAATGGTCGGGAAACGCGGCGGTGCTCTTGAGGGCGCTACCGATACTGCCAACGCAGCTTCCACCTCTGCATCACATGCAGAGGTCCCAACATCGCACGCCGACGCTACTAATGTAGCGTCGAAGGGTGAGCCGAGAGACCCATTGTCTCTCGTAGTAGACGCTGCAAAAGCAGTGTCTAGAAGAGGGCGGGAAGATGTCGCTGATGCAACATCTTTCGCACCTTCACCTGCAACAGGGCGGGTGGCTAAAAAGCCCAAATCTCTCTTCGGAGAGTCATCTGACTCCGAAAAAGAGGGCGAGGACGTCACCGTCCTCGGCAATGAATCTAGCGAGCGTAAGCCCGCTAGAATTGCTTCGCCGTTAAGTGATGGCGAAGTGGAGTCTGACGCCGTCGACTACGACAGCGACAATTCCATCATACGGTGGTATGAGGAGCGTAAAGGTCCTCCTGGTCCTCGTCACTCGCCTGGTCGTGACGACGACGACTTTGAGGTGGCAGGTGGTGCTCTACCTGCCAAGTAACAACGCGCAGAAGCGGCTTACGCTACTTCTGATTCACCATGTCGTACGGAACCTCATGTTCCGCACAAAGTGGAGTTTTGGACCCCAGCATGGACGCTTGCGCCCGGAAGTGGTTGGCACACCAAGCGCGATTGTCAATATCCGTTATTTGACATTAACGCGCTTGATGATTGCGAAGACCTTCGCAATCATCATTTCGATCGCAGTACCGACGATAGACGTCGGTACTTCATCGACCTTTTCTATCAGGCTCGTTATTATACGAACCGGAAAGGGTCGCGCAAGAATAGGGACGATAAGGACGCCCTTACTCAAAGTTGGAATGCCTTTGTTGAAAATTACAACAAAGGTCCCGAAGAATACGTGAACAAAGTTCACGTAAACCGCGAGCGCTTTTTAAAGCACTCACGCTCAGGTAAAATGGAGTTTATCCATTTTACCTGCATCAAAGAAGGACTCTCTTGCGGAGTTCCTTCTCACATGACTTGCCCTTGTTGTCCCAAGAGAGCTCCTCGTCTTACCGAAAAGGAGCTACGAGGGTACCAAGGTTACTCGGTA
Source organism: Sclerospora graminicola (assembly GCA_001887855.2). NCBI lineage: Eukaryota > Oomycota > Peronosporomycetes > Peronosporales > Peronosporaceae > Sclerospora > Sclerospora graminicola. The sequence goes on from MIQA02018592.1 coordinate 1,438, forward strand.
CCCGCTAGAGCTAAGAGCCTCATTGATGCTCTTAATGCATCGGCACCTAGTGCCGATGTCTTGCAGCCATCAACACCGAGTGTTGATGCTTCTTTTGAGTTTGAGGAGAAGTTTTCTTCTCAAACTCCTGCAGGAGATCAGGGGCACCCGCGCTTAGCACCTCAAGCGGTTCCCAAGAGTCAAACTCTTGGGAATATCCCAACCAGCGTACCAGGTACTCGGTACGCTGCCCCTTCTTATAGGGAACCGAGCGCTTCGATAGCAAGCGCTCGAGAATATAACGCTTATTCCCCTGATTATCAATCAGGGGCGGCGGGGGTTGGAAATTCCCTCGGCGTTGTTGTTGCGGAGCATGGTTCACAGCTCCGCAAGCTCGAGAGGCATTGCAACGGGCTGAGCGCCGATATGGCGCACACGATGAGGACGTATCGTTCTCATCGCGATGAGATTCGCGACATATTGAGCGCTCATCTGGCTCTGCAGCAGAAGAATAATCTTCTGCTGGTCGATCTCGATCGACTAAAGTCGGAGATGGAAACTCTCCGAGCTTCTCACAATCGGTTGGAAACCGATTACAAGTCTCTCTTGGGAGACTTGAAGAAGCACGGCATTCGCCGTGGCGATGCGTCTCATCTGAAGACGTAGACGATCGGTACGGCTTGAGCGTCCCAACGTAAAACGTTGGGTGAAGGCGCATGGCCGCGGGAATGTCTAAAGTATAGGCATTCCCCTTAACACTTTGGACCTTGAAGGGTCCAATGAACTTAGGCAGCAACTTCCGTGTAGGGAAGTTGCTAATTGCATGTGTAGGCAAATTAGTTGTAGATAACATAACTAATTCACCTTTTTGAAAGGAATTTGTGTTTTTCCTTCCGTTTTTATCTGCATTCTGCTTCTGCTTGTCAAAAGCGGAAGCAAGTGCATCTTTTACATAGCGTATTACAGCGCCAAGCTGTAATACGAATTCATCTACTGCTTTATTGGCAATAGATGGGTTGTTTTCATTGTCTGCAGCCATTGCTGCAGACACATATTCCGCATAAGCAGCTTCAGTTTCTACTGTGTTAACAGTAGAAGACTCGTCAGTCTCTTCGCAAGTTGCTGCTGCAACTTGCGCATCGACTTGCTCAAAATTTGAGCGGGTCCCACCCCCACTTAGATTTGACGTACCGCCAAGTAAAGCTGGGGTTCGTGGATGCCTTAAGGCATTCACGTAGAACGGTGTATGCTTTGTAGAAGCATGCACCGAGTTATTTATTGCAAACTCAGTGAGTGGCAAATAGTCACTCCACTGCTCGAAGGCATGCGCGTATGAACGCAGCATGTCTCCGAGAACGCGGTTAACGCGTTCAGTTTGCCCATCCGTTTCCGGATGGTCCGCAGTTGACATTTTCAACTGCGTGCCCAACAAAGAGAACGTTTCTTGCCAGAAACGTCCTGTGAATCTCGGATCTCGATCCGAGATTATGTTTTCCGGCATTCCGTGTAAACGGAATACCGTGTCAACGAATATCCGCGCTGTTTGCGCAGCGGTGACATTCGCTGACACTGCAGCAAGCTGAACCGTCTAGTTGAAGCGGTCCACAAAGACCACAATTCCTGTCTTCCGACAGTGATCAGCTGGAAGACAGTGTTGGAAGTCCATGGGAACGGACTTCCAACACTCTGTCGGAACCGGCAGAGATTGGAGGGCAGCCTGCGCAGAATGCGCAGGCTTGACGCGCTGGCATATCTCGCAAGCGCGTACATACTTGCGTACCCATTTATACAGGTTACGCCAGTAAAAATCGCGTGAGAGAGAAGCATACGTCTTCTCTCGACCTTGATGCCCCGAAATCGGTGATCATGGTACTCAAACAATATTTATGTTTGAGATCATCGTCGTTTGGAACGACGATGCGACTTACATCATCTTGGTCTGTGCCATAAAGCAACAGACCATCGTGCAATCGATAACGATGCACGCAAGCGTGAAGGAACTCTGGAAGTTCCTCGCGCTTCCGATCAGATTGATTACTAAGGTAATCAATCAGCAGACGAGTTTCCTCGTCTGTTTCGTACGCTTGACGTACCTGTCGTACGAGTGACGACGACACAGCAGTGCAACGTATTGCGTTTGCACTGGTTGCCTCCGTTACAGACGGTTTCGTCTCGTAATGGGGGCGTCGTGGTAGCGCATCCGCTATCACGTTCAGCTTTCCCGGTTTGTATTCAACCGTGAAGTTGTATTTAGCAAAGAATGACAGCCAACGTGCCATTCTTTGAGAGATGTGTGGTGAATTCACGGCCGTGCGGAACGACGCATGGTCCGTGTAAACCACAAACGGTCTATCCCCTAAGAGATAGATCCGAAACTTTGCCAGTGCATACTTCATGGCAAGGTGTTCCTTGTCATGCACTGGATAGTTGCGCTCGGCTGGGCACAACTGACGCGAATGATAGAAAATCACGCGATCACGATCATCGTGATCACGCTGCATCAAGGCGCAGCCGATGGCGAAATCGCTCGCGTCGCAGACGACGTGAAACGGTCGCCCGTTATCGGCTATTGCCAAGACGGGAGCTTCAGTCAAGCTACGCTTGACTGCATCAAATGCATCTTGGCACTGTGTATCCCAGTGCCATTCGACATCTTTCTTAAGTAATTGAGAAAGAGGTCGAATTAAACCGGCATAATTGCACGAATATTTGTGCAAGTATGTCGCCAACCCAAGGAACTTTCGAAGTTCCTTGACGTTGTTTGGCGTAGGCCATTCAACGATCACCCTGATCTTTTCCGGATCAGGGCGCACTCAGTTCTTGCCTACAAAGCAGCCAAGAACGGGTATCTCAGGTGCACCAAAGGTGCACTTCTTCAAGTTTGCTTAGAGCTTGTGATTACCCAAAAGCTCTAACGCCTGACGTAGATGTTCTTTGTGAACATCTACATCAGTCTTACCATGTTCAGCCTTACTATGGATGAACACGTCGTCGAAGTAGCTCGGTGCGAATTCTCGCACCGGGCGCAATAGATGCGTGACGCATCTATTGAAGGTGGCAGGGGCATTTCGAAGCCCCTGCGGCATTACAAGCCACTCCCAAAGCATGCCCCTTGGGGTGCTTACTGCCGTGAGAGGAATATCTTTCTCACGCATAAGGATTTGGTAGAAACCATCCCTTCAATCGAGAGCACTAAAAACGGTGCTCCCGCTCATGCCATCTATGATGACATCTTTCCGCGGTATCGGCGTCTGCGCCGGTACCGTAGCTGCGTTCAGCTTATTAAAAGCATGAACGATTCTCCACCCACCAGTGGATTTCTTTACGCAAAAGGTGGGACTGGAGTGCGGTGAGGTAGACTCCCGCACATGTCCCGCCTTACGACGAGTTTCAAAGAACTCGTCGATCGCTTTGACTTGGTCACGCGGCAATGGCCATTGCCGCGTGACACAGTACTTCGTACCAGGCACGAGATCAATCTCGTGCCTAGTTCCCTTATCTTTAGGGAGCTCACAAGGTACTTCTTCTGGGAAAACGTCAGCGTATTTCCAAAGTACCTCGTAGTACGGGGAAGTCGCCTTGAGCGACACCCAGCCCTGCGCCTCAAAGCGCTGAACTTTGGTCTTCTCATTGGGAACGGGTTCGTTCCCAATGTCTTCTATTTGTAAAGTGGATATTCGTTCACGAATATCCACAACATCGTCCGTTGCGACAATGACGCAGATCTGATCGATCTGACCATTGCGCAAGTTCTTTACGAACTTCTTCCAGCTCAAGGCTGGAAGAGCCATTACCTCTGAACTTATGTTCGGAGGGTTGTCAAGTGTTAGAGACTGGGTAGCTAATCCAGTCTCTGTCTGCGTCAAGACGTTTATCCTCGCGACGGACACAACTGCAAGATCAGACGCACTCGTCTGATCTATCGCTTGATCTGTTGCACGGTGATTATCACTCGTGCACAAGGCATCCTCTACATGGTGACCACTGTCTACCATGGTGTTCGTGCACTCACGACTGCTCTAAGTCGTGAGTTCTTCATTCTCGACACGGAAGTTACTTACATCCGTTTCAGTTTCATTGTTTTCACGGTGGGTGTTTCCCACCGTGGGTAGATTCTCTCTACCACGACCGTCATCGGTCGTGGTGACTTCAACACGGAAGTGTTTTTCAACCGTGTTGCACACGTTACCGACACGCAACGACTCTTCCGTTGCGTGTGCAAGTCCCTCTGGACTTTGATCAGCGGGTGTACCATCAGCTGATCTAGTCGGATCAGACCTGGTGGTGCCATCGCTACCCACCAGGCTGTCTGACTCTGTGGTTGTATCATTCGATACAGCCGTATTACTCACAGGGTGATCAGATCCTGTTAGACCGTCGCAGTCGATCATTGGTTGATGCTTGGACATCCAAGGGATGCCCAAGGTGGCATCGAACTTGTCGTCAAGATCGAGGACGATGTATTCGTCCTCGAACGACAGTTCGTCTAATTTGAAGCGTGTGCGAATCACACGCTTTGGTATAGTCACGGTTGCAACCTGTTGCTAATGTGGTGAAGCGACTTATAAAATAATGCAAAGTACTTTCCAAAGTGCGCATTCTGATTGGTGGAAATATGGACCAAGGGTGTGGGCGCCGGATAGTCGTCGCCGAGGAAGTCTACAAGCGGCCAGGCGGCGCCAGGCTGGAAATTGGACCGGCGGGCCTGACAAGGGGCGTGGATAGTCGGACAGGCGGGCTGAGTAGACGGGAAGACCACAGATGTTTGACGGCCGAGACGCGGATGGCGGACGGCCGAGATGGCGGATTGTTTGTAAGGATGGGGTGAAGGGAGCCTGAAAGAAGATGATTGTTCTAGTGGATGGAGTAGGCACCTGGATCGTAAGAGAGGCTGCCAAGGAATTGCTGTCGTCAGCGGCCGAGGGGCGCGGATGGGTGGCTATCCGGCTGAGCCGGCCGGGTACAATGTACCATTCGGACTGGTACCAGATTGGTTCGATGTACCGGCCGGGTTGGTACTATTGGGGGTCGGTGTACCGGCCGGGCGGGTACACAAAGTCGGAGTTAGCCGGGTTGCGTTGGGTAAGGTACATGACTGGTCAGCCGTGCTATTTGAGGTAGGTTACACAAAGGGAGTATTGGACATAGGATAAATCAGTATATGTTTCGCTTTCTTAGATGCAAGTCGCTTTTATTGGTTCACGGCAGAGGGTTAACAAGGTCCCCTCTGCTGTTATTGGTTTGCCCGGGGAAGGTTAAGTTAACCCACCGGAAGTCCCCTGACCGGGAGTCGCGGCGACTTCGTATACTCACCTCAAGTCGCCCGTGTTATGAACACGGTATTAAGTATTGGGAAGTGGTGACATTTTGGCCTTCTGTGGAAGAGTGTGGAGTTATATCTACCTTACATACACAGTTGGATTCGCCCTTCATTATTATTGGTTTAGCTGGCCGATTGATTATTCTCGGTCCAGCCGGCACTATACAAACTTCAAGTGTCCTATTGGTTTAGCTGGCCGATGACTATTCTCGGCCCAGCCGGCACTATACAAAGTTCAAGTGTATTGCCAGACGAGCTCCCCGTGACGATTTCCGCCCAGGAGCTACCCCTAGTCCTAACCCTCATCTCCCTATTGGACGGATTTACACTTTTCGCCCTAGGGCCCACCAGGAGAGCTAACCACCCAGTACTGACGGGGACACAAGGTGAGCTTTCAACATGCAACATTCGAGCAGTCGCGATCAAGCGGATGGAAGCGACCGATCCAGCCGGCCGGAAGCCGGATCGATCATGACTCGGATGGACGGAGTACCCCCTCCGGTAGTCAGTCGTCTGGGACCCCCGTGCGTGGGTGTTTGCGTCTCAGAAGGATTTTCTGAGAGCGACTACGCCACAGTTGAGTATAAACCGGGAAAGTTGGACGTGATAGCGGATGCGCTATCACGACGCCCCGATTACGAGACGAAACCGTCTGTAACGAAGGCAAGCAGTGCAAACGCAATACGTTGCACTGCTCTGTCGTCGTCACTCGTACGTCAGGTACGTCAAGCGTACGAAACAGACGAGGAAACTCGTCTGCTGATTGATTACCTTAGTAATCAATCGGATCGGAAGCGCGAGGAACTTCCAGAGTTCCTTCGCGCTTGCGTGCATCGTTATCAATTGCACGATGGTCTGTTGCTTTATAGCACAGACCAAGATGATGTCAGTCGCATCGTCGTTCCAAACGACGATGATCTCAAACATCAGATACTGTTTGAGTATCATGGTGCACCAATTTCGGGGCATCAAGGTCGAGACAAGACGTATGCATCTCTCGCACGCCGGTTCTACTGGCGTAACCAGTATAAATGGGTACGCAAGTACGTACGTGCTTGCGAGATTTGCCAGCGCGTCAAGTCTGCGCACACTGCGCAGGCTCCCCTCCAAACTCTGTCGGTTCCGACAGAGTGTTGGAAGTCCATTTGCATGGATTTTATCTTTGGTCTTCCGGCTGATCACAGTCGGAAGACAGGAATAGTGATCTTTGAAGACCGCTTCAGCAAGATGGTTCATCTTCAGCAAGATGGTTCATCTTGCTGCAGTGTCAGCGAATGTCACCGCTGCGCAAACGGCGCGAATATTCGTTGACACGATATTCCGTTTACATGGAATGCCGGAAAACATAATCTCGGATCGAGATCCGAGATTCACAGGACGTTTCTGGCAAAACTTTTCTTTGTTGGGCACCACTGAGATGTCAACTGCGGACCATCCGGAAACGGATGGGCAGACTGAACGCGTTAACCGCGTTCTCGGAGACATGCTGCAATCATACGCGCATGCCTTCGAGCAGTGGAGTGACTATTTGTCTCTCACCGAGTATGTAATTAAAACTCGGTGCATTCTTCCGTGAAGCATACACCGTTTTACGTGAATGCCTTTCGGCATCCACGAGCCCCAGCCTTACTTGGCGGTACGCCAAATCTAAGTGGGGGAGGAACCCGCTCAAATTTTGAGCGAGTCGATGCACAAGTTGCTGTCGCAACTTGCGAAGAGACTGACGAGTCTTCTACTGTTAACACAGTAGAAAATCAAGCAGCTTCAGATACTGAAGCTGCTTACGCGGAATATGTGTCTACAGCAATGGCCGCAGACAATGAAAACAACCCATCTACTGCTAATAAAGCAGTAGATGAATTCGTATTACAGCGCCAAGCTGTAATAAGCTATGTGAAAGATGCAATTGCTTCTGCTTTTGATAAGCAGAAGTAGAATGCAGACAAAAGTGGAAAGAAGAATATAAATTCCTTTCAAAAAGGTGAATTAGTTATGTTATCTACAACTAATTTTCCTACACATGCAATCAGCAACTTCCCTACACGGAAGTTGCTCCCTAAGTTCATTGGACCTTTCAAGGTCCAAAGCGTTAAGGTGAATGCCTATACATTAGACATTCCCGCGGCCATGCGCCTCCACCCAACGTTTTACGTTGGGAGGCTCAAGCCGTACTGATCGTCTACGTTTTCGGACGAGACGCATCCCCACGGCGAATGCCGTGCTTCTTCAAGTCTCCCAAGAAAGACTTGTAATAGGTCTCCAACCGATTGCGAGAAGTCTGGAGAGTTTCCATCTCCAACTTTAGTGGATCAATCTCGACCAGCAGAAGATCATTCTTCTGCTGCATGGCGAGATGAGCGCTCAATATGTCGCGAATCTCGTCGCGATGAGAACGATACGTCCTCATCGTGTGCGCCATATCGGCGCTCAGCCCGTTGCAATGCCTCTCGAGCTTGCGGAGCTGCGAGCCATGCTCCGCAACAACAACGCCGAGGGAATTTCCAACCCCCGCCGCCTTGATCGATATAATCAGGGAAATAAGCGTTATATTCTCGAGCGCTTGATAGCGAAGTGCTCGGTTTCCTATAAATGGGGCGGCGTACCGAGTACTTGGTACGCTGGTTGGGGTATTTTCAAGAAGCATCAACACTAGATGTTGATGGGTGCAACGTATCAACACTAGGTGCTGATACATTAAGGGCATCAATGAGGCCCTCAACAGTAGCGGGTACCGAGTAACCTCGGTACCCTCGTAGCTCCTTTTCAGTAAGACGAGGAGCTCCCTTGGGACAACAAGGGCAAACCAAGTGAGAAGGAACTCCGCAAGAAATTCCATCTTTCTTTTCAGGTAAAATGGATAAATTCCATTTTTCCTGAGCGTAAGTGCTTTAAGAAGCGCTCGCGGTTTACGTGAATTTTATTCACGTATTCGTCGGGACCTTTGTGCAGTTTTCAACAAAGGCATTCCAGCTTTGAGTCAGGGCTTCCTTATCGCCCCTGGTCTTTCGCGACCCCTTCCGGTTCGTATAATAACGATCCTGATAGAAAAGGTCGATAAAGTACCGACGTCTATCGTTTGTACTTCGATCAAAGCTATGATTGCGAAGGTCTTCGCAATAATCAAGCGCGTTGATGTCAAACAACGGGTATTGACAATCGCGCTTGGTGTGCCCACCACTTTCGGGCACAAGCGTCCATGCTGGGGTCCAAAACCCCACTTTGTACGGAACATGAGGTTCCGTACGACATGGTGAATCAGAAGCAGCGTAAGCCGCTTCTGCGCGTTGCTTCTTGGCAGGTGGAGCACCACCTGCCATCTCAAAGTCGTCGTCGTCACGACCAGGCGA
>MIQA02018594.1:0-10957 GCA_001887855.2 Sclerospora graminicola
TGTGAATCGTGCATCGCCAGTTAAGGCACGTCTGATTTTCCAATCACCATTCCGCAGCTTAAAATATTATTTCGGCGTCACCTTAGCAGCCAAATTTACGCATTAGCGCTCCGAACCGCTCTTTCCTACCACCGCAACTCGAACAACGTGTAAACAGATATATCACACACGTATGCTTTTGCGTAGGTGACATGTAACATTTCCTTACTTTTCTGAGTCATATGTGGGAATATCGTAAAAAGTCAATGAATTGGGGGAATAGCTCAGTGGTAGAGCGCTGGATTCCAGTCCCAGCGGTCGGGGTTTCGATCCCCTCTTCCCTCACCATTTCTTAAGCAAATGTTGCGCAACCACCCGCCGAAAATATTTTCCGCTTGCATAGGCATGTTATGCAGTAAGTACCATGTGTATGGGTACAAAATGATGATGCACGGATCGAGCATCACTACGAGGTGACAAAAAGTGTGACACTTCTCGATTTGTGCGTGTCATCTTTGCGCAGGGGCCATGCTAATCTTCTCTGTATCGTTCCAATTTTTACGGATGACCACCGAAGTGGTTCCTGCATCGATGAGTCCTGGATACAACCATATCCTTACTTTAAGAATCACATCCAGAACCATTTCACCACAAAGCCACCAATTACCAATTTAGGGGATAGGCTTGCTTATCTGCGCAATACCAATGACAACACCAGAGAAGATGGGATTTACGAGCAGCAGCGAGCACAAAGAGAGAACGAGTGAAAAGTGAGAAGTGTGCTGGAGATGCGAGCGAAAGAAGAAGACGAAGAAGAAGAAGAACCCCGACAGCTGTGAGATTCGAACTCACGCGGGTTGCCCCATTAACTTAGCAGGCTAACGCCTTAACCACTCGGCCAAGCTGTCCATACTCGTAACATGTCCCCACTAACTGTCAAGTCAGCACTTTTTTCAACTTGTCGTCAAATACAGCATACGCTGGTACGGGGCGACTACTGTGGCTGAATGGCTAGAAAAATATGTGAATCGTGCATCGCCAGTTAAGGCACGTCTGATTTTTCAATCACCATTCCGCAGCTTAAAATATTATTTCGGCGTCACCTTAGCAGCCAAATTTACACATTAGCGCTCCGAACCGCTCTTTCCTACCACCGCAACTCGAACAACGTGTAAACAGATATATCACACACGTATGCTTTTGCGTAGGTGACATGTAACATTTCCTTACTTTTCTGAGTCATATGTGGGAATATCGTAAAAAGTCAATGAAATGGGGGAATAGCTCAGTGGTAGAGCGCTGGATTCCAGTCGCAGCGGTCGGGGGTTCGATCCCCTCTTCCCTCACCATTTCTTAAGCAAATGTTGCGCAACCACCCGCGGAAAATATTTTCTGCTTGCATAGGCATGTTATGCAGTAAGTACCATGTGTATGGGTACAAAATGATGATGCACGGATCGAGCATCACTACGAGGTGACAAAAAGTGCGTTACTTCTCGATTTATGCGTGTTATCCTTGCGCAGGGGCCATGCTAATCTTCTCTGTATCGTTCCAATTTTTACGGATGACCACCGAAGTGGTTCCTGCATCGTTGAGTCCTGGATACAACCATATCCTTACTTTAAGAATCACATCCAGAACCATTTCACCACAAAGCCACCAATTTAGGGGATAGGCTTGCTTATCTGCGCAATACCAATGACAACACCGGAGAAGATGGGATTTACGAGCAGCAGCGAGCACAAAGTGAGAACGAGTGAAAAGTGAGAAGTGTGCTGGAGATGCGAGCGAAAGAAGAAGACGAAGAAGAAGAAGAATCCCGACAGCTGTGAGATTCGAACTCACGCGGGTTGCCCCATTAACTTAGCAGGCTAACGCCTTAACCACTCGGCCAAGCTGTCCATACTCGTAACATGTCCCCACTAACTGTCAAGTCAGCACCTTTTTCAACTTGTCATCAAATACAGCATACGCTGGTACGGGGCGACTACTGTGGCTGAATGCTAGAAAAATATGTGAATCGTGCATCGCCAGTTAAGGCACGTCTGATTTTCCAATCACCATTCCGCAGCTTAAAATATTATTTCGGCGTCACCTTAGCAGCCAAATTTACACATTAGCGCTCCGAACCGCTCTTTCCTACCCCCGCAACTCGAACAACGTGTAAACAGATATATCACACACGTATGCTTTTGCGTAGGTGACATGTAACATTTCCTTACTTTTCTGAGTCATATGTGGGAATATCGTAAAAAGTCAATGAATTGGGGGAATAGCTCAGTGGTAGAGCGCTGGATTCCAGTCCCAGCGGTCGGGGGTTCGATCCCCTCTTCCCTCACCATTTCTTAAGCAAATGTTGCGCAACCACCCGCGGAAAATATTTTCCGCTTGCATAGGCATGTTATGCAGTAAGTACCATGTGTATGGGTACAAAATGATGATGCACGGATCGAGCATCACTACGAGGTGACAAAAAGTGCGATACTTCTCGATTTGTGCGTGTCATCCTTGCGCAGGGGCCATGCTAATCTTCTCTGTATCGTTCCAATTTTTACGGATGACCACCGAAGTGGTTCCTGCATCGATGAGTCCTGGATACAACCATATCCTTACTTTAAGAATCACATCCAGAACCATTTCACCACAAAGCCACCAATTTAGGGGATAGGCTTGCTTATCTGCGCAATACCAATGACAACACCGGAGAAGATGGGATTTACGAGCAGCAGCGAGCACAAAGAGAGAACGAGTGAAAAGTGAGAAGTGTGCTGGAGATGCGAGCGAAAGAAGAAGACGAAGAAGAAGAAGAATCCCGACAGCTGTGAGATTCGAACTCACGCGGGTTGCCCCATTAACTTAGCAGGCTAACGCCTTAACCACTCGGCCAAGCTGTCCATACTCGTAACATGTCCCCACTAACTGTCAAGTCAGCACCTTTTTCAACTTGTCATCAAAATACAGCATACGCTGGTACGGGGCGACTACTGTGGCTGAATGGCTAGAAAAATATGTGAATCGTGCATCGCCAGTTAAGGCACGTCTGATTTTCCAATCACCATTCCGCAGCTTAAAATATTATTTCGGCGTCACCTTAGCAGCCAAATTTACACATTAGCGCTCCGAACCGCTCTTTCCTACCACCGCAACTCGAACAACGTGTAAACAGATATATCACACACGTATGCTTTTGCGTAGGTGACATGTAACATTTCCTTACTTTTCTGAGTCATGTGGGAATATCGTAAAAAGTCAATGAATTGGGGGAATAGCTCAGTTGAAAGTCGGCTTTGTATTTACTTTTACACAACCTATACCTTCTCGGCTATGGCTAAGTTCCTACAGAGCTACTTTTTAGCTGAAAGCTTTTTTCTTATTTTTCCTATTTTTATTATTATTCGTTCCTTTTGGGATTATGCTGTTTCGTCGGTAATTATTTCGCTTGAAGCCGACTGTTCTTCTCCAAGTCCGGTTTGTTCGTTAATTCGTCCGTCAATCGCTTTCCACAGGATATTTTTTTCTGGGAGGTCAGGAGCTCAATACTACCAGGGGCCCGTTGGTAGTATAGAGTCTGGTCCGTGTGGGGTTTGAACCAGCGACCTTTGGGTTATCGAATTGGTGCTTAACCACTGCACCGGGGTGGGCCCCCTGGGGGAATAGCTCAGTGGTAGAGCGCTGGATTCCAGTCCCAGCGGTCGGGGGTTCGATCCCCTCTTCCCTCACCATTTCTTAAGCAAATGTTGCGCAACCACCCGCGGAAAATATTTTCCGCTTGCATAGGCATGTTATGCAGTAAGTACCATGTGTATGGGTACAAAATGATGATGCACGGATCGAGCATCACTACGAGGTGACAAAAAGTGCGATACTTCTCGATTTATGCGTGTCATCCTTGCGCAGGGGCCATGCTAATCTTCTCTGTATCGTTCCAATTTTTACGGATGACCACCGAAGTGGTTCCTGCATCGATGAGTCCTGGATACAACCATATCCTTACTTTAAGAATCACATCCAGAACCATTTCACCACAAAGCCACCAATTTAGGGGATAGGCTTGCTTATCTGCGCAATACCAATGACAACACCGGAGAAGATGGGATTTACGAGCAGCAGCGAGCACAAAGAGAGAACGAGTGAAAAGTGAGAAGTGTGCTGGAGATGCGAGCGAAAGAAGAAGACGAAGAAGAAGAAGAATCCCGACAGCTGTGAGATTCGAACTCACGCGGGTTGCCCCATTAACTTAGCAGGCTAACGCCTTAACCACTCGGCCAAGCTGTCCATACTCGTAACATGTCCCCACTAACTGTCAAGTCAGCACCTTTTTCAACTTGTCATCAAATACAGCATACGCTGGTACGGGGCGACTACTGTGGCTGAATGGCTAGAAAAATATGTGAATCGTGCATCGCCAGTTAAGGCACGTCTGATTTTCCAATCACCATTCCGCAGCTTAAAATATTATTTCGGCGTCACCTTAGCAGCCAAATTTACACATTAGCGCTCCGAACCGCTCTTTCCTACCACCGCAACTCGAACAACGTGTAAACAGATATATCACACACGTATGCTTTTGCGTAGGTGACATGTAACATTTCCTTACTTTTCTGAGTCATATGTGGGAATATCGTAAAAAGTCAATGAATTGGGGGAATAGCTCAGTGGTAGAGCGCTGGATTCCAGTCCCAGCGGTCGGGGGTTCGATCCCCTCTTCCCTCACCATTTCTTAAGCAAATGTTGCGCACCACCCGCGGAAAATATTTTCCGCTTGCATAGGCATGTTATGCAGTAAGTACCATGTGTATGCGTACAAAATGATGATGCACGGATCGAGCATCACTACGAGGTGACAAAAAGTGCGATACTTCTCGATTTATGCGTGTCATCCTTGCGCAGGGGCCATGCTAATCTTCTCTGTATCGTTCCAACTTTTACGGATGACCACCGAAGTGGTTCCTGCATCGATGAGTCCTGGATACAACCATATCCTTACTTTAAGAATCACATCCAGAACCATTTCACCACAAAGCCACCAATTTAGGGGATAGGCTTGCTTATCTGCGCAATACCAATGACAACACCGGAGAAGATGGGATTTACGAGCAGCAGCGAGCACAAAGAGAGAACGAGTGAAAAGTGAGAAGTTTGCTGGAGATGCGAGCGAAAGAAGAAGACGAAGAAGAAGAAGAATCCCGACAGCTGTGAGATTCGAACTCACGCGGGTTGCCCCACTAACTTAGCAGACTAACGCCTTAACCACTCGGCCAAGCTGTCCATACTCGTAACATGTCCCCACTAACTCTCAAGTCAGCACCTTTTTCAACTTGTCATCAAATACAGCATACGCTGGTACGGGGCGACTAATGTGGCTGAATGGCTAGAAAAATATGTGAATCGTGCATCGCCAGTTAAGGCACGTCTGATTTTCCAATCACCATTCCGCAGCTTAAAATATTATTTCGGCGTCACCATAGCAGCCAAATTTACACATTAGCGCTCCGAACCGCTCTTTCCTACCACCGCAACTCGAACGACGTGTAAACAGATATATCACACACGTATGCTTTTGCGTAGGTGACATGTAACATTTCCTTACTTTTCTGAGTCATATGTGGGAATATCGTAAAAAGTCAATGAAATGGGGGAATAGCTCAGTGGTAGAGCGCTGGATTCCAGTCGCAGCGGTCGGGGGTTCGATCCCCTCTTCCCTCACCATTTCTTAAGCAAATGTTGCGCAACCACCCGCGGAAAATATTTTCTGCTTGCATAGGCATGTTATGCAGTAAGTACCATGTGTATGGGTACAAAATGATGATGCACGGATCGAGCATCACTACGAGGTGACAAAAAGCGCGATACTTCTCGATTTATGCGTGTCATCCTTGCGCAGGGGCCATGCTAATCTTCTCTGTATCGTTCCAACTTTTACGGATGACCACCGAAGTGGTTCCTGCATCGATGAGTCCTGGATACAACCATATCCTTACTTTAAGAATCACATCCAGAACCATTTCACCACAAAGCCACCAATTTAGGGGATAGGCTTGCTTATCTGCGCAATACCAATGACAACACCGGAGAAGATGGGATTTACGAGCAGCAGCGAGCACAAAGAGAGAACGAGTGAAAAGTGAGAAGTGTGCTGGAGATGCGAGCGAAAGAAGAAGACGAAGAAGAAGAAGAATCCCGACAGCTGTGAGATTCGAACTCACGCGGGTTGCCCCATTAACTTAGCAGGCTAACGCCTTAACCACTCGGCCAAGATGTCCATACTCGTAACATGTCCCCACTAACTGTCAAGTCAGCACCTTTTTCAACTTGTCATCAAATACAGCATACGCTGGTACGGGGCGACTACTGTGGCTGAATGGCTAGAAAAATATGTGAATCGTGCATCGCCAGTTAAGGCACGTCTGATTTTTCAATCACCATTCCGCAGCTTAAATCGTAAAAAGTCAATGAATTGGGGGAATAGCTCAGTGGTAGGGCCAGTCCCAGCGGTCGGGGGTTCGATCCCCTCTTCCCTCACCATTTCTTAAGCAAATGTTGCGCAACCACCCGCGGAAAATATTTTCCGCTTGCATAGGTATGTTATGCAGTAAGTACCATGTGTATGGGTACAAAATGATGATGCACGGATCGAGCATCACTACGAGGTGACAAAAAGTGCGATACTTCTCGATTTATGCGTGTCATCCTTGCGCAGGGGCCATGCTAATCTTCTCTGTATCGTTCCAATTTTTACGGATGACCACCGAAGTGGTTCCTGCATCGATGAGTCCTGGATACAACCATATCCTTACTTTAAGAATCACATCCAGAACCATTTCACCACAAAGCCACCAATTACCAATTTAGGGGATAGGCTTGCTTATCTGCGCAATACCAATGACAACACCAGAGAAGATGGGATTTACGAGCAGCAGCGAGCACAAAGAGAGAACGAGTGAAAAGTGAGAAGTGTGCTGGAGATGCGAGCGAAAGAAGAAGACGAAGAAGAAGAAGAATCCCGACAGCTGTGAGATTCGAACTCACGCGGGTTGCCCCATTAACTTAGCAGGCTAACGCCTTAACCACTCGGCCAAGCTGTCCATACTCGTAACATGTCCCCACTAACTGTCAAGTCAGCACCTTTTTCAACTTGTCATCAAATACAGCATACGCTGGTACGGGGCGACTACTGTGGCTGAATGGCTAGAAAAATATGTGAATCGTGCATCGCCAGTTAAGGCACGTCTGATTTTCCAATCACCATTCCGCAGCTTAAAATATTATTTCGGCGTCACCTTAGCAGCCAAATTTACACATTAGCGCTCCGAACCGCTCTTTCCTACCACCGCAACTCGAACAACGTGTAAGCAGATATATCACACACGTATGCTTTTGCGTAGGTGACATGTAACATTTCCTTACTTTTCTGAGTCATATGTGGGAATATCGTAAAAAGTCAATGAATTGGGGGAATAGCTCAGTGGTAGAGCGCTGGATTCCAGTCCCAGCGGTCGGGGTTTCGATCCCCTCTTCCCTCACCATTTCTTAAGCAAATGTTGCGCAACCACCCGCCGAAAATATTTTCCGCTTGCATAGGCATGTTATGCAGTAAGTACCATGTGTATGGGTACAAAATGATGATGCACGGATCGAGCATCACTACGAGGTGACAAAAAGTGTGACACTTCTCGATTTGTGCGTGTCATCTTTGCGCAGGGGCCATGCTAATCTTCTCTGTATCGTTCCAATTTTTACGGATGACCACCGAAGTGGTTCCTGCATCGATGAGTCCTGGATACAACCATATCCTTACTTTAAGAATCACATACAGAACCATTTCACCACAAAGCCACCAATTTAGGGGATAGGCTTGCTTATCTGCGCAATACCAATGACAACACCGGAGAAGATGGGATTTACGAGCAGCAGCGAGCACAAAGAGAGAACGAGTGAAAAGTGGAAGTGTGCTGGAGATGCGAGCGAAAGAAGAAGACGAAGAAGAAGAAGAATCCCGACAGCTGTGAGATTCGAACTCACGCGGGTTGCCCCATTAACTTAGCAGGCTAACGCCTTAACCACTCGGCCAAGATGTCCATACTCGTAACATGTCCCCACTAACTGTCAAGTCAGCACCTTTTTCAACTTGTCATCAAATACAGCATACGCTGGTACGGGGCGACTACTGTGGCTGAATGGCTAGAAAAATATGTGAATCGTGCATCGCCAGTTAAGACACGTCTGATTTTCCAATCACCATTCCGCAGCTTAAAATATTATTTCGGCGTCACCTTAGCAGCCAAATTTACACATTAGCGCTCCGAACCGCTCTTTCCTACCACCGCAACTCGAACAACGTGTAAGCAGATATATCACACACGTATGCTTTTGCGTAGGTGACATGTAACATTTCCTTACTTTTCTGAGTCATATGTGGGAATATCGTAAAAAGTCAATGAATTGGGGGAATAGCTCAGTGGTAGGGCGCTGGATTCCAGTCCCAGCGGTCGGGGGTTCGATCCCCTCTTCCCTCACCATTTCTTAAGCAAATGTTGCGCAACCACCCGCGGAAAATATTTTCCGCTTGCATAGGCATGTTATGCAGTAAGCACCATGTGTATGGGTACAAAATGATGATGCACGGATCGAGCATCACTACGAGGTGACAAAAAGTGCGATACTTCTCGATTTATGCGTGGCATCCTTGCGCAGGGGCCATGCTAATCTTCTCTGTATCGTTCCAATTTTTACGGATGACCACCGAAGTGGTTCCTGCATCGATGAGTCCTGGATACAACCATATCCTTACTTTAAGAATCACATCCAGACCATTTCACCACAAAGCCACCAATTTAGGGGATAGGCTTGCTTATCTGCGCAATACCAATGACAACACCGGAGAAGATGGGATTTACGAGCAGCAGCGAGCACAAAGAGACAACGAGTGAAAAGTGAGAAGTGTGCTGGAGATGCGAGCGAAAGAAGAAGACGAAGAAGAAGAAGAATCCCGACAGCTGTGAGATTCGAACTCACGCGGGTTGCCCCATTAACTTAGCAGGCTAACGCCTTAACCACTCGGCCAAGCTGTCCATACTCGTAACATATCCCCACTAACTGTCAAGTCAGCACCTTTTTCAACTTGTCATCAAATACAGCATACGCTGGTACGGGGCGACTACTGTGGCTGAATGGCTAGAAAAATATGTGAATCGTGCATCGCCAGTTAAGGCACGTCTGATTTTCCAATCACCATTCCGCAGCTTAAAATATTATTTCGGCGTCACCTTAGCAGCCAAATTTACACATTAGCGCTCCGAACTGCTCTTTCCTACCACCGCAACTCGAACAACGTGTAAACAGATATATCACACACGTATGCTTTTGCGTAGGTGACATGTAACATTTCCTTACTTTTCTGAGCCATACGTGGGAATATCGTAAAAAGTCAATGAATTGGGGGAATAGCTCAGTTGAAAGTGCTGGATTCCAGTCCCAGCGGTCGGGGGTTCGATCCCCTCTTCCCTCACCATTTCTTAAGCAAATGTTGCGCAACCACCCGCGGAAAATATTTTCCGCTTGCATAGGCATGTTATGCAGTAAGTACCATGTGTATGGGTACAAAATGATGATGCACGGATCGAGCATCACTACGAGGTGACAAAAAGTGCGATACTTCTCGATTATGCGTGTCATCCTTGCGCAGGGGCCATGCTAATCTTCTCTGTATCGTTCCAATTTTTACGGATGACCACCGAAGTGGTTCCTGCATCGATAAGTCCTGGATACAACCATATCCTTACTTTAAGAATCACATCCAGAACCATTTCACCACAAAGCCACCAATTTAGGGGATAGGCTTGCCTATCTGCGCAATACCAATGACAACACCGGAGAAGATGGGATTTACGAGCAGCAGCGAGCACAAAGAGAGAACGAGTGAAAAGTGAGAAGTGTGCTGGAGATGCGAGCGAAAGAAGAAGAAGAAGAAGAAGACAACTGTCAAGTCAACACCGGTTGCAACTTCTCAGCAAATAAAGCATACACTGGCAAGGGGCCACTACTGTCCCTAAATGGCAAGAAAAATATGTGAATCGTGCATCGCCAGTTAAGGCACGTCTGATTTTCCAATCACCATTCCGCAGCTTAAAATATTATTTCGGCGTCACCTTAGCAGCCAAATTTACACATTAGCGCTCCGAACCGCTCTTTCCTACCACCGCAACTCGAACAACGTGTAAACAGATATATCACACACGTATGCTTTTGCGTAGGTGACATGTAACATTTCCTTACTTTTCTGAGTCATATGTGGGAATATCGTAAAAAGTCAATGAATTGGGGGAATAGCTCAGTGGTAGAGCGCTGGATTCCAGTCCCAGCGGTCGGGGGTTCGATCCCCTCTTCCCTCACCATTTCTTAAGCAAATGTTGCGCAACCATCCGCGGAAAATATTTTCCGCTTGCATAGGCATGTTATGCAGTAAGTACCATGTGTATGGGTACAAAATGATGATGCACGGATCGAGCATCACTACGAGGTGACAAAAAGTGCGATACTTCTCGGATTATGCGTGTCATCCTTGCGCAGGGGCCATGCTAATCTTCTCTGTATCGTTCCAATTTTTACGGATGACCACCGAAGTGGTTCCTGCATCGATGAGTGTTGGATACAACCATATCCTTACTTTAAGAAATCACATCCAGAACCATTTCACCACAAAGCCACCAATTTAGGGGATAGGCTTGCTTATCTGCGCAATACCAATGACAACACCGGAGAAGATGGGATTTACGAGCAGCAGCGAGCACAAAGAGAGAACGAGTGAAAAGTGAGAAGTGTGCTGGAGATGCGAGCGAAAGAAGAAGAAGAAGAAGAATCCCGACAGCTGTGAGATTCGAACTCACGCGGGTTGCCCATTTACTTAGGAGGCTAACGCCTTAACCACTCGGCCAAGCTGTCCATACTCGTAACATGTCCCCACTAACTGTCAAGTCA
>MIQA02018596.1:0-45339 GCA_001887855.2 Sclerospora graminicola
TGCTGACCAGAGGTGCTATAGAACTTATGCTCGATTCAGCACCCTGGGATGTCCTCCTGACAACCATGCTCGGGCTGACGTTTCCTGATCGTCCTTGGTTTGTCGAGCTACAGGGACGCCTGGCTTTATATTACCAGGAGCACGTGCAAGCGATATGGGAAGCGACTCACCATTTCCCGATCACGACGGCGATGCGCAAGGACGCGTGGATCGAGCATTACCATCATGCTCGCAAGCGTCGACGTACCAAAGCCGGGGCTGCTTGGGCCACGATCTGCGATTATGTCGTCGACGGAATCCTGCACGGCGAGTGTGATCTGGACGTGTTCCTGTTCCCTGGCGTCCTGCATTTAACTGTTCGTCGAGCGGGATCGCGAGGACTCAAGGCTGACGGCGGGGATTGGTATCCCGGTTATGGGCACATAACTCCGGTCGCCACACTGCGTGATTGCTTGCTCTGGACCGATCAGCATGAACCTTGGCGAAACCAGTTCCGATCGAGTCCCATGGATCATCCAGGGTACAAGGTTTCTCGCCTGCGCACTAAATATGGTCTGTGATCGTCGTGATAACCAACTTTTATTTCGTTTTCCATAATCACTTAATATATCACGACATTCCTTGATGATCTTCTCGTTCCACTTTCGTAAATCTTGTTCATGTCTCACTATCGCTTCCATCTTGTATGTCGATCACTCTCATGCGTACAGGTATAATTCTTGAGTAATATATATATGTATATGCATCCGTTTCTTCCAAACCAGTCCAACCGCCCTGATCTCCACTTGCCCGATCATCATATTTGCTGATCAGTCACAATGTGTCAACCCAGGCTATTGAGATTCCTGGTTACCCTCTTCGTGGGTTTGCATCACTTCAAATCGATTCCTTCTCACCCGATCACGTTCGAATTCTCTCAATAACGCTCCACAGTTCAGATCACGCTCATCTATCCACTCGGGATCGTCATAACCCTTCCAACGAACCAAATATTCACGGTGGGTCCGGCCAAAACGGGTCTTCTTGCCTGATCGGGTATCCAAAACCTTCTCCACCTCGAATTCGTTCGGGTCCAACGTTCTTTCCCAACTATCTTCGGGTAAGAGAGCCTCGTCAAAATCAAACCTTGGCTGATCATCACATGACAGCCTAGTTTTAGGCCGATCAGGGTATTCTCGGACCAGTTTCAACTTCGACAAGTGAACAATCGGGAAAATTCCATAATCAGTACCCGCGGTAATCAGCCGAGCGGCATGATCACCGATTAGTTCGGCTACACGGAACGGTCCATGCCACAGATGCGCTAACTTCTTGGCATATCCTTCTTTCACGCGATCCAAGTAAAGCCAAACTCTTGATCCTGGCTCGATATTATGCGAATCGGCCTGATCATTGTTCCGATCAGCTCTTTCTTGGATAGCCCTTCGTAATCGTTCGTTGACTTGTTCCCGCGCATGTTGGTAGTGACGTTGGAGTCCCATACGCCATCGACGAGCTTCGCGATCTCGACCTCGTGTGCAACCAACAGGGATCACCGACTCGATGGTAGATCGGGGGTCCCAACCATATGCCAGATAGAATGGGGTATCTCCCCTGATCCGATCAAAAGAGGAATTTAACGCAAACACCAGTCTCTCCGCATATTCATCCCAATCTTGTTGCGCGGAGTCTGCGACATACATCTTGATAGCCCTGGTCAACGTTTGTACCATCCGTTCGGCTTTACCATTCGCCTGTGGACGGTACGCCATGGTCGCGCTCTGTTTCTGGCCAAGCATCTGATTAAAAGATCGGAACACTTCGGCCATAAAACCTGGTTCACGATCATGCCTGATCACTTCACTGGCTCCAAACCGTCGAAAAACACATTCTTCGTAACTGCAAGCGACTTGTTGAGCCGTTCGTGTAGATCCCGCTTTCGCGATCACCAATCCCGTGAACAGATCAGTCCAGATCAGCAACTCGGTATTGCCCTTGAACGATTTTGGGAGGGACGGTATGTGATCCATCGCGATCACTTGGAAAGGGTAGGTCGCCTGGATATTTCCAGGTGATCTCCCCCGGATATTTGGCATACCTTTTCCAGTTTCGCAATCCGTACATGTTCCAACAAACTTTTGTATACTTCGATATAATCCTCTCCAATGGAAATGTTTACGGATCCTGTGATACGTTCGTCCTACGCCCTGGTGGCCACCCTCCAAACTGACATGATAATGGTGTAAGATATCAGCTTGTAAAGTCTCCGGGATCACGAGTCTGGCCGATCGGTCCAAATCCGCATCGGCCTGATCAGCTGGTACATAGTAAAACAATAGATCATTTTCGTCGATCTCGTAGTTAGACGCGATCTTGGCACAATCTTTTGCCTCACTCTGGCTCAGCTTCTCCAGATCACCCTTTAGAAACGCCTTCAAATCACCGATCCATTTTTCTTCGTCTTGAGCCTTGAGAATTCTTTCGATCCGCATCTCTTGTACTATTTCCTCTGTCAGGCTTTCGCGAGAGGGTGATCTGTTGGGTGGCGATCTGGTTCGTGATCTCGTCGTAATCAAGATCTGGGCTGCTTCCTTTTCATTTTCCACATAGATCAGCTCGGGCAGCCTATTGATCTCCACCAGTTCTTCCAACAGCGCTTGATCAGTAACTATCGATCCAGCCTGATCACGCATGGCCATAGTTGCTAAGTGATCTGCACTCCGATTCCAATCACGTTTCACATGCAAAAGATCATGTCTTGGCCATCCACGTAAAGCTTTCATAACGCGATCATTCAGTAGTTTCAACCGCGGCGCTTTACAGTCGATCTCTCCAGTGATCTGCCGAATCACCAGGTTTGAATCTCCGCATATAATTACTCTTCCGATCTTTTGCTCTTGCAAGAGATCCAAACCTAGCAGCAGACCACGATATTCAGCCTCATTGACCGTGATACCTGGAGTATAATCTGAACCGGCCGATATAACAGTCCACTCTGGCAGTTTCCATAACAGCGCGCTATACGCCCCTACACCTTTCTTCACACTCGCTGATCCGTCGAAGCTTACAACGATCAGATCTTCTTCTGAGCCGACGATCGGTGGGGGTATAGTGATCGATTCACGTGGTTGCTTCCGAGGAGCGACCTCGATCAGGGCTTCATCGACTTCTGATCGGGGCGTGATGCTGGCTGCCAGCGTCCCAAGAATTTCTTCTTCGCCCTTGGTGCACTTAATGATCTCCAAAGTCCACTGAGATAACACCGCTGCCCATCGCCCCAGTCTTCCGTCTAAACCACTCGCGGATAGTAACCACGCCAGACTAGATCGCTTGGACAATACCTTAATTGATCTAGTTACCAGCATAGAATAGCAAACATCCAACACACGTAATAACGCTAGCACTTCCTTATCCACAATGCCATAGTTAACTTCATTCGGTTTTAATGTTCGGCTTGTGAACGTCACCGGGCAATAAACTCCATCGTGATCTTGGACCAGTGCGGCCGATATTGCCCATTTACTGGCATATAAGATCACCACGGGAATCTTCTCCGGATCGAAGTGTTTCAGTATCGGCGTCGAGATCATCTTCGCCTTTAACATACTGAAGGCTACCATAGCTCGATTCATGTGGTCTTCTGACCCTGGCATAGTTCGATCAGTTGGTGATCCAGTCTCTAGATTTGTTTCGATAGCTTTAAACCCGTGATCAGTTTCGATTGGTGATCCTCCTATCCGATCTCGTTCTCTCAGGCCATGATAATCAACTTCCTTCAATTCATAAAGTATAGCGGCGTAGATCGAGAAGTCCTCGATAAATCTGCTATAATAATTCAATGATCCGAGGAAGGATTGCATGGCCTTCAACGATCGGGGAAAAGGTAAGTTACTGAAAGCGGCTAGATCTTTCGGATTTGCTTCCAATCCTTGGATCGATACGTTATGGCCGAGGTAAGCGACCTTGGGCTGACCCCAGAAACTCTTGACCACACTGATCGACAAATTCCAGCGCTCGCAGGTATCTAAGCGTCGTTCGACCTTATCGCATAGCATATCCCAGGATGTTGCCGTGACCAAGATATCATCTATATATGATCGCCTTCCCAATACTGATCGGCCCTGATCTTGGTCTGGCTCACCTTCCGTAAACACATCATGTAGATCAGTGGCTTCCCGATCAGCACTGATCTGGAAATACCCATAGAAAGCATTGTCGATCAGCCTCTGGTAGATCTGTGGGGCATTCTTTAATCCAAACGGCATCCGATTCCATTCAAAAAGCCCAAAAGGTGTAACGAAAGCCGAGATCTCTCGGGCGCGATCAGTCATCGAAACCACCCAGAAACCACTAGCCATATCCAACGAACAAAACCATAAAACTTTATCCAGATCTTCTAATAAGTCATTGATCAAGGGCATCGGGTAGACCATCAACTTCGTGAGGCGATTCACCATTCTGTAGTCGATACACAATCGAATATCAACCCCATTCTTCTTAATCACAATCACGATCGGTGATGCCCACTGCGATGTTGATGGTCGGATGATCTTTGTACTTAGTAAACCCTTGATCAAATCGGATAACTTTTCCCGGTATTGAGGTGCAACTTTACGACAACGCTGAGCGATCGGCCTCGCATTTCCCACGTCTATATCACAGACAGCTCCGAACGCGGCTGGGGGTAGGGCGTTACCTTTCCCCATCAGCAAGTGACGCCTCTTCCAGATGATCTTCTTCAGCTGATCGATCTGCTCGGGCGTGTTCACTTCGGGATCACCGACCTGTAAATCTTCCATGGTGACTTCTGGCATATTCGGCGATACTTCCGGTAACACGGCCATCTTCTTCTCGATACCTTCAATGTACTGATCGCCACCTTCGTGTATACACACTTGCTCGTCCACCTGATCTACCTTTTTCTGATCGGCATCATCTTGAATCGCCCCTTGTACGTCACTCGACCGATGGTTTACTTCGGGTTCACCCTTCTCTGCAATGAATTCAGCTGGTTCATCCTCCTTTTCTCCCTCATGATCGTGCTTGGACTCTTCACTGTCCTTTCCGCTAGCTGGGTCCGTTGTTTTCGGTGAGCCGGGCCTAATTATACTCAATATCTGTGGACCTTCTTTGGCCCGGCCTTCCCTTGTCGCTTCGATCGATGGCCTCCTGATCAGCAGCTTGGTCGGCGTAGAATACTCCGGCTTCTCGACCATAGGTGAGGTATCTTCATCCACTAAGTCTTCGTCACTGATCACGTCCGTGGTGGCTTGATAAGCCAGATTCTGTCATTCAATGTATCTTCGTGATCCCACTGAAACATATCCGATCTGTCGGGGTACTTTCCCTTCAGGTAACCACATCCCTAAGATCATGTCTTCATGGATGATCAGCGGCTGATCGGATATATTTGTGACTCTGATGTAGCTTGATCGGCCGATACCTTTAACGAACGTTGGTACCCAACGTTCGCCACGGGTCAGCCACAATTTCTGTTGCCGATCACTCGACCGAATCATGACATCGACTGATCGGGACACCCCAATGTTCTCATACTGACCCATTTTAAACATCCGTACATGAGTACCATACAAAGGTCGTCGGCCAGATAACTGAATCTGCACTTCATCCGGCAGAGTCAGGGTTCCATGAGATAGGTCAAGTCGTATACCAGCTGGTACCATAAAATCCATCCCCAATATCGCGTCCTGACCGGCTAGCCGGCCAACCCAAGCATTAAAATAATAGACTAGGGATCCTGCCAGGGTGATCTTCACACGTGATCGTCCTTCCGTCATATATGAACTCTCGCCAATCCCAACACATTCTTGCCTCTGGGTACTGTCTATACGACATCCCACCTTACGAGCAAAGGCGGAGTCGATGATCGAAACTTCCGCCCCAGAGTCAAATCAAATAGTGGCTTTCTCATTGTTGACCTTTCCATTAGCTTTAGCCTGTTTAAACCACTTGTCGGGAGATTGATACTTCCAGTATCCACGGGATTCACCGGGCAGTAGATCCAACTCCATGATCACGTCCGATCGGGAATATTCATCCACTCTGAGACTGTAGATCGGACACCGATCGATGCAATTTGAATTAGAACATGCATTGTCGGTTATCTTCTTTTCCTCAAACTTATCTCCGCTACCGACATATGCATAAATGCAGAACATAGATCGCTCGGCTCGAACCAGATTCAAACCTGACGAGCGATCTAGTTTAACATCTTCTCAACATCTGGTGGAAGCATACCAGCATGTTTAGTCGGCACATACCACTTGCGCATCAGATTAAAAAATTCTTCGATAGGGCAGGCGCCGGCGTCATGAAACTTCCCACAGGTCTTGCACACAAAAAAACAATGATCAGAAGGGTGACCTTTACGATCACATTTTCCACACGTAATTCTTTTCCAACAATCACGATCTCCATGTTTGGTCGACCCACAATGCACACATTTCCTACGAGATCGGTCCTGATCAGGTTGAATACCACCAGGTTTCCGTCCGTCCACGCCATTAGTCGATGGTCTCGGGCGATACATTGGTTCCGTCGTAAATACATGACGGTACTGTTCCTCGTCCGAACTCAGACTCGACTGGCCACTTTCTTCTTCAGAACTTGAACTGTCTGACTCCTTCGCGATCATTCGAATCGCTCTGGCTGGTCGGGCTGCCGGTATCTTGCCCTGATCAGGGTGTGGCTTGGACCGGTAACGGTTCGATCCTACCTCGACCTTGGGCTGTCGACTCTTGGCCCGCTGCAACGTCCTTAGAGTCAGTTCCAGTTGTTCTGAGTCCTTTATACGGAGCAGGGTTAGCTGATCAGCCAGATCGCGATTGTCCAGAGTCCCAATGAAGTGTTCGACATGTTCACGTGCTATGTCCGGGTGTCGTGGGTCCTTGATCGGCATTTTCGCGCGTAGACCAGCAACATTCAACCGGTGTAAGTCCTCGATCGGCGTCTCGTCGGATCTTTTCTTCATGTGGTAGTACTGCCTAGCGACAGACACCCCCGAATTGCAATATTGTTCTTCAAACTCTTCACACAAATGAGGCCACTTCAGACGTACTTCTCGACTTAGCTGTTTAAGCCAGTTCTTAGCCGGACCTTTCATTAGATCAGCGAAGATCAGGCATCTTTCAGCTTCCGGTGTCTTGTCCCTCAGAAAAGCTGACTAGTCCGGCTTAACCAACCTCTGGCCTGATCGTCATCCATATCTTTGCCGGTGAAATCCTTCAATTCCGAGATCGCAGACATTCGCACTCGGGTGATCGTTCTGGATTCACTGCCAAATGCCTGCGCGGAGGCCATATTCGCCCTGCGAGGCATCTCAATGTCCCGATCATCTGGATCGAAATGTTGACTGATCTCGCCTTCTGACTCCATATCCACATCACTCCGTGGGGGTGATCGGTGAAATCGGTCTTGGTGATCGGCCTGGCATATCGAACGAACAATTCCGGCTGATCGGACTGATTCCATCTCCACGTCCACGGGTCTCTTGACCGATTTCTCCGCGGACTGATTCATATTCGGTGCCGATCGCCATGGTTGTCCTTGTCCAGGTGTGTACTGATGCAATCCATACTGATCACCCGCAAATCGGTTCATCATAGTCGCGAACATGGCTTTTAATTGCTCTGGGACCTCCGGCATGTTGGTTGGACCGGTATTGGAGGTCGGATTGGCCTGTGGCACTTCCTGAGCATCTTCAAAACTATCATCCGATCCGACTCTACCAGGTTCAGGCTTTCTCTTCCTGTTCTGCGACTCGGTCTTGGGGTCGATCTGCTGGATCCCTTTCGGGCCCAACGTCATACGTGTGATCCCAACCGAGGAGTCGGTGGATGCCGCTCCAGATTGTGATGACGATTGATAGATCGACTCGATATCCATAGGATATTCGACCAACTGCGATCGGTGCGAAGGATCCGCGATCGGCGACTGAACCACTGGGTTCGCCCCTAGTAACGAAGCAAGATGATCATACAGGGTGATCATAGATTCTCTGATCGTCTCTTGATCCAGATCGAATAGCATATTCGCGTCGAAGGCACCAGTAGTGAAGCCAACCTCGTCGATCTGCGCCAAGAGGTTCCTGATCAGATCAAGTTGACTGCCTGTGATCACCGGCCGGGTCGCTCGACCTTCAAGCTTCCCGATGATCTTAGGCTTAATGATCTTCATCACTGGGTTGGTAACCAGGAACTTGTGAAACTCTCGAAGATAGAACAGTCGTTCCACATCTTGGACAGTGGTCTTCTCGGCTGGTTCGATCTTCTCTTTGTCTTCCTCGAAGATCTTCGGTTTAGGTTTCACATATTTTTTAGGTGGATCGCAATGATCCGCCCCCATGTTTTTTCTGTCTTTTTCCATTTTCTTCTTATGCATAGGATCAAGGTTAACACCTTGATCCTTTCCTGGGTTATAGTCAACTTTACTATAACCCAGATCGGCCCCGATCGGGACCATATGGGGAGTTATTTCATCTTTAATCTCGACCTGGCACTCCACCAAACCAGGTCGATCATCGCTTCCTTTAGAAATGGACAGCATCGGAGGCGATACGCCTTCCTCCAATACACCCGAAAAAGTTTCCTCCACTTTGATTTTCACATCTTTTTCATCATCAAAGGAATCACGGTGATATCCTGAGTCACCAAGTGATCCGGGCACGCGCACCATTGTGGTGGAGCCGATTTCCAAATCCATGACCGAAGTCTTGGGTGGAATCCGGATACCCACTGGCCCGGACGACCAACTATCGGAGGGGGTACTCCGTCGATCCTGATCAGCATCGGAATCAGATGAATCACCGCTGTGGTGACTGATCTGATCCTCCCGGTCATCTGGCCGGTCTTCATGCTCGTCAGGATCTATATTTAACTTCATCTCACCTTGTGTACCCGTTGATCGGGGGTGGTTACACTCACTTAGGTGGACTCGGTGACGAAAACGATGATCTTGATCAGGTCGGAGGGTTTGACCTTCTCGAGACGGGGGGTGTCCTCGGGTGGAAATCTTCACCGGAGAACGGGTTGGGGTCGACACTTATTCAGTATCTAGGCACTGATCAGGAAAGTTCGTCTGATCAGGCCAGCCAATGAGAGAGAGATATAACGAAACCAAGAAAATGCGATCAATCCACGATCTTCCACAGTAATCCACAAACGTTATCTCCACAAAACCTTTACCAATAGTATTAACGTGTTCCAAACACGTGCGCGTTGCGGGTGAGGTTCGATCACCTAAAACAAACCCGTCGGGGGTCTTCCGGTAAGCCAAAATGCGTCTAAGCGCGTCTTAACCGGGAAATAGATGAGCAAGAGGGGACTAATCAACCCTGTGCTCCCAATGACCGCACACGTGACGGAGCGACTCTTTGCTTTAGGGGAAAAATCTAAACCTGTTATTATATATGCAAAGTCCTATACCTGTGTACCATACCTCAACTCATGCCTGACCTTTACTTCGAACCTATTTACTTCGTCGCACGGTTGCGTAACACCCTCTTACCCATCCTGGCTGAACCTTCAAGCTGACCTGTACCGATTCTGCCCTGATCACGACCCGACTCTTCAAAAGATCTTCAACCCATCCTGATCTTCAACAAACGACCTTGAAACCACTTGAAACCTGCTCTTCAGCACTTGTTCACTTCATATATAGTCCGACCAAACCGAGAACTTACTTGCCCTTGCATATCAACGCTGATCAGAGGCTGATCGGCCCTGATCACGATCGCCATAGTGATCGACCAAGTGATCAGGTGGTGATCAGGCTGATCAGCCCTTGATCACCTCGGGGACGCTCTGGGTCATCATCATCACGACTCAATTCATCTTCCAAACCACACTTCCGATCTTATACCCCGTCAGGACAACCATACACCACCGATCTCGGCTGATCAGGCCTGATCAGGCCTTGTCACGTCATCTTCGGACCAACCAAAGGTTCACATCACTCATACAACCTGTTATTCCACCTGCCCGATCTTCATTCATCATTTGATCTTCATTCTTCGGGCATGACAAGCCGATCAGGCTGTAACTTCGCATCATCGCCAGCTTCCACCACTATACCATTCAGAGATCGGATGGTCACCTGCCCTTGGTATGCCATGTCAACAGTCACTATTTCTTATTATATCCACGAGAACTCCACCTAGTGACTGTGACAACGATCGTGATCGTGATCTCCATCATTCTGCCAGTGCCTGGGACTGGGCTTAACGACCATACTTGGCTGATTCTTCCACGTCGTAAATATCCGTTGGCCACCACCTTTTCTTCTTAATCGTGGTCAACCTTTTCCCACCCACCAACCGTCATATGTTGATGGGTGTTCTATCGTCACCAATCAACGGCCATGTGTGGTCCACTTCAGTCCCAATATTTTCCGATCGCTTCACCACACATGTTTCCTACCTGAAATAGCCCAGTCAGCTCCACCTGGATTTCTTTTGTGTATCGTAAACCAAAAAATCATCCGGCTCCACCTTGATGCTCTTTTGTGTATCGTACACCAAGCCATTCGGCTACGCCTGGATACCCATCCATCTAGGCGCACTTAGCCGCTGGCGTCAACTCTTCTTGTCAGCTTAGCATCCACCTCCGGCGTCCCATCCGTCTTCCAGAAAGGCTCAGCCTTCTTCAGGCACTTACAGCCTTCAGACAATTCGCCCCTCGGTCATCCACCATCGGCGGCCATCCGGTCCACCTCTGGCTAGCCCGATTACAAATCCCTCGATCACGCCCATCTGGCTTGATTCCATGCCTTTCACCATCCTGCCACTGGTGAATACACCCGGCAGCTACCAGCCTACGTCCTATGATGGCCGATCCGGGCAGCTGGCTAGGACGAACATTTCCACCAATCAGGTGGATGCATTCACTTCTCGTTAGCCCGTTAGTTTCCAAGTTACTTCACCACAGCTGACCCTGAGTCTTGTCGCAGCCGCATAACGTTTGAAGAACGATCTCACTACGCATCTCACACTTCGAATCCTCCACCGTTCTAATGTCTGGTCACGATGATACCCATACAAACTCATCGATGGTTCATTTCCCGAGGCCAGCGAGGACCCGGTAGGATGCTTAAGCGCCCGGTCTGCTGACCTCGGGCGTCGCCCAGGGCAGCCCGACGTGGCTACCCTGAAAACCTCAAATCACTGCCTTGACCGATCAGGTAGCTAGCCTGGAGAAGGCGAACACTGAATTATCCCTGATCGTACGACTGGCTGATCAGCGGGCAGACGAAGACCAAGTTCGGGAGTTTCTGGTCGCCCTCCAATTCCAAAGACACATTAGCCAACTGGAGAATGAGAAGGCTGACCTCATTCAGGAGAAGGACCGCTATAAGCAGTTGTCCGAGTCCATTAACTCTCTGCGCATCTTGTATCAGATGGCGGCATTCACCGTGGACTCTTAAAGTAAGTGAATCCTCGCTTATTAATTCAATATTTTTTCAGGAGCGTCTTTCCATCCACTCACCATATATGTT
This sequence comes from Sclerospora graminicola, assembly GCA_001887855.2. Taxonomy (NCBI): domain Eukaryota; phylum Oomycota; class Peronosporomycetes; order Peronosporales; family Peronosporaceae; genus Sclerospora; species Sclerospora graminicola. Next base: position 11,491 of record MIQA02018596.1, read on the forward strand.
CCCGCAGAACACAGAGTCATGTACTATCATATCCTGATGCTCGAGTCTTCCAATGCTTCTCGTAAGGTGACGAAGCACTACGAGGGGTATATCCGCCTTTCTCAGCGACTGGAGAGATCACAAGAGAGCTTGGTTCAGCTGGAGAATCACCGGATCCCATCTCGCGAAAACAAACTGCTGAAGTATCAGAAAGCACTAGGACAGTCGGTATCCTCGCCGCCCGGACTTCACCGTCAGATCCAGGAATGTGAAGTCGCACATGCCGAGGTCCAGTCGAACGTGGATAACGTCCGGCATTGGGTCTCCGACCTTATGCAGCGCCGTATGAACTGATTCCTCTAGACAGGCGGCTCGGACCCGACTGACCGAGGCGGGTGCCAGGGTAGCGCATCTGATGAAGGGCCCTGCGCCTATCCGGCGGACCATCAGAAACCTTCTCGATTTAGCTTGCCCCCGTGGCCCCGGTTCCACTACTCCCGCTCCACCATCTTTACCTTCGACTGCTGACTCTGATGCGGGCGTCAGATCATCCGAGGGACAGGCGTCTGTCCCAGGATCGGTGACCGTCAGTACGGTAGTAACCACACGTCTGCTTCCCGAGACCCAAATCCTCCATCGGTGCCAGCCAGCGCGCAGCCAACTTCTTCACCATCTCTAGAGGATCCTCCGATACACGGAGGAAAACGTTGATCCAGCAGGATTGCATTGTTTCCTTCCCCCGTGGCGACTAAACGGCTTAAATAATCCACCTTGTCAGCGGAAACGGTAAAGATCCGGGAAGAAGATGAACCGGGCTCCGGCCCTGATCCGGGCCCGACCGCTTCCGGTTTGCCGGCTTCCGGAAAGTCGCCCCTTCGTGACCGCGCTACGAGACCCTTGCCCAGCCCTTCATCCCCTCCTGTTCTCCTCGGAATTTCTCCCCACGATCCCCCCGGGCCATCCAACGCTTCCCCGGATGAGGGGTAGGCGTCTAGCCTGCTCCAAGTGGACGACGACGAGGCCGTTACTGAAGACTACGAGATGCCACCTTCTCCGGATGTTTCTTTAATGGATGAGAATGAGTCCAAAGCGTCAGCCGAAGAGTCTCCCCCGTCCTGGATTCCTCGCCGGAGAGTCATGACCGCTTCCGAACTGACTACGATCGCCCCTGGTCCGAGGTGCAACTGGAGGGATTGCGCATTGCAGACCTCGCCGGTGCCTACGTCGCTCGAGATTTGTCTCGTCCACCGTTGTGGGTGTTAACACCGGCTCTAAATCACCTAAAGCTTCCGATTGGCGACCTGACCTAGTCTAGTTTGACCAGCTAAGTGATCCTGTCTCTCAAGCCGTGGGCCGTATTGGCGACAGATATATGCCTGATATGGTCTTGCCCCCCGTCTACCATCCAGCTGCCACCCTGCTCCACCTGGATACGCCTTCGTGTACCGTACACCAAATATCCAGCTACCATCCGGCTGCCATCCAGCTCCACCTGGATGGTCCTTCGTATACCGTACGCCAAATATCCGGCTCGACCTGGATAGCCATCCATCTCGGCATACCTGGCCACTGACGTCGACTCATCTTTAACGGCCAAGCATCCACCTCCGGCGTCCCAACCGTCTTCTACAGGGGCCTAGCCTCCCTCAGGATCCTTCGCAGGTACATCCTTTAGACGATCCGCCCCTTGGTCATCCACCATCGATGGCCATCCAGCCCACCTGATCTGGACGGCCCACTTTTGGTTAGCCCGATTCCGAGTCTTTTGATCACGCATATCTGGCTCGATTCCATGCCTTTCATCGTCCTGTCGCTCGTGGATACACCCGGCAGGTACCAGCCATCGTCCCATGGTGGCCGATCTGGTCAGCTGGCTTGGACCTACATTACTACCAATCAGGTAAATGCATTTACTTCTCCTAAGCCCGTTAATTAATTTCAGGACCACTTTACCACAACATTTAACGTCATTTTTTTTACTAAAACTTGTCCCAATAGCCTTTCTAACAAAATTCTAACCCGATAAAAACTATCTTGCTGCATTCTTGATAATTAACGAGAATACCTCGAAGTATGATAATTTGCTATACAATTTGATTTAGCTGAACCCAAAATCCCTAGTAATTTAGGATTAAAAAAAGCTTTGTGGCCATATGAGATGCGGTTTGGCTGTCCTTTAGAGGGTTGTAGTTCATTACAATAATGGCCAAAAGGTAGCTACAATTTAGAGGTAAAATGTAAGCGTTAAAGTATTTCGACTCCATAAAAAGTAGATTTAGAGGAAAGAGCAGAAGCTCTGGCCTACTAATTGATTTCTTGGTAGACCTCGCAGCTATTAGCTTTTGCATTTTTGGTGAGTACACCCCTTAAGTCTGTCATTTACATCCCTGAAAATCATAATGAAGTTAGCCTGTGCCGGTCAATCCGGAGAAGATATTGTTAGCTTTTGAGACCGTTGCACTTCGTTTTGCGATGAAAATGTGACGTGCGCACAACAGGATAAATTGTCACTTACAGAAACGCCATTATATGTATCTATTCGATCAACTGTATCGTTTAACCAGCGAATTAAGGAGGAAGACGTTTTATTAAAACGTCTAGTAATGGCTGCAAATTCCTCCACCGGATACTGTATCTTTATTGCCATATTTACTGTTAGCTCTTTATTAGTAGTAACATGTAGTCTAATTAATTAAGGTTAACTATTAGCTACTATGAACTTATAAAATCTAGTACGTAATCTGGGCTCAGTTTCCATGGTCGATTTCCTGATATCCATCACGTCGAATGTCTCTTGTTGTCTAGTCTGGAAGGTTTGGTCCGGTGCTGGGGTATGGTCGAAAAGCACTTTACACTGATCTTCAGTCGGATCCCCGCCTCTCTGGTTTCTAACAATCTGGATTCGCATTCTACCACTGCTTTCACTTGTGCACGGCATTGTCGCCATAGAAATTCTAAGTGATCAAATACAGTCTTAACTTGTCCTTGGAACACCACTTGATTCCGCAATTGCCACATCCATGTTGTCGCAATTCCACACACACCATTCCAGATTCTATCGAACACCTTATTATAGGTCTCGTGAAACCAACCATATTTCTCCATCATCGCCCGCTTGAGACTATCCCCGATCGGTGGAGCTCGTCGTGTCGCTATAGCTTCTTGAAAACCGGCTAATTGAGTGTCTGATACGGCTGCTCCTTCCAATTGTTGTACTAAACGCCGCCAGAAGTCCCGAGCCCGTTCACATGTCCAGAAGATATGCCCCCCTCCATCATGCCCGCTCGTACACCTTCCATCCAGCAAACATCGCTGGACTCCAGGTTCTCTCGCATGAAACGTGTTAAGTTGCATGGTTGCCACTCGAAACTGTAACCACACTTGAGTTAGCATGTTGTCATATTTCCATACCTGTGCTGGTTCGACATCCTGAATCATAGCCCACCAATTACTTGAATCACACTTTCGTTTACACCTCTCCACGATAGCAGGTAGCTGGGTTGCCACTCCATGATTGTACATGAGCCGAAAGGACCGTCGCAATTTTGGCCATATCTTCCAAGTGCGTATGGTTTCATCAACTTGCCACCCAATTAAATGTATAGCTGGGTGTTGCTGAAACACTATCACCGTCTCGTGTAGCTCCTGCTCAGCTACCTTGTCCACCAACCTGCAACGTGTTATCTTCCATAGAATTCCATCTGCCTGTTGACGCGCTGACACTTGATCCGAACTAGTGCTGTTTTTTTTCAATTAAATGTCCTGGGGGTGCTAATTTCCATGTAAACCCCTCTAACAATGTTGGTCCGATACCTAGACTGATCGAAGGCTGTTCCCCAATGTTTGTTAGCTCTTTTTTTTGGGAGTCGAGTGTGACACAAACTCACGTTATGTGTGTGGCACTTAAGTTAACCCAGACTAATTACCAACTTATAAATTAGTCTGGCACAGACTATTTCCGAACATCCCTTAATTAGTCTGTGTTTATTAATAGTCTGGCGAGGAATTATATAGTATACAGTCACACCTCCTTAAGTAGTGCACTCACGAACCAAGAAAATTCGAGTGGTCCAGATATGGAAACGTCATCTAGGCGGGGGGGGGCGTGGTGAGATACGGTACTACTTCTGTGAAGTTACGAGTCTGTCATATACAATGATTGAGTATATGCCAAAGGTTCTTTCGCTAAGAGCACACGTGTTTGCTTGTGCATTTTCAGAACTAAAGACACGGAAACAATTCATCCTGATATTTGGTGTCAGAAGGTTGTCAAAGCTCATTGCGCGAGGGGTAGATGGAGATATACCGACGCCGTAGGGCGAGGGTCAGATCCGACAGGTCATTCTATCCGTGGACAAGAAAATATGTCAACCTGTCAAAGTTCCTTCTTCTGTATACAAAATGCCTTATATGAATTCGCAATATGATGAGTCTAACAGAGCAACTCACAGAGGCGATAAGGCTGACCAACAGCGCTAATGGTAGCAGTAAGTAAGAGACGGGTTTACTGAATAGAAAATTCACTTTTCATTCCACACTAGTACAGAATTACAACAATTGCAAAGTACGCGGGAAAGCAGTCAATCCGACATTTTGATTCAGAACGCGCGCTTGCAGGATTTTCTGCGCTGTGCGTTGTTGATGCTCTTCTTCGCACACCGGCAACTGACGACCCACTTATGATAGAAGAAGAAGGCAGATATGTGCTGACCCATAAATTTAAGAAAGCAAATATTTCAATTCAATGTTTACCTCGTACAAGAGCTTACAAGGTCATTTTTTTAGAAACAAGAGGACTGGTGTCATGGCTGAAGTAACGACGGGGTTGAAAGCGGGACCTGAGTAAGTGATAGATCCTGCAACAGACGGGGTTGAAGAAGGACCGGTATCAGAACCTATTATACCGGTGTTGGAGCCCAAGGAAAATAAACTTAATTCATCGGAGATATCGGTAAAACCGGTTGTCTCACCTTTGGTAGGTGACAAAAATCCGACAGTGAACATCAAAATTCTAGAATAGAATCAAGTAACCCAGGTGAGTCACGGCTACGGATGGTAGTACAAGCTGAGTCTCAGGACCCAAAGAACTTAGCACAAGCACTTTATACTGCGCTAAGTCAGGCATCGACCACCAAGCCGAGAACACAGGCCTGGTTAGATCTCACTCAGCAACTTTTCAAGGCAATTTATGTTAAGGCACGGGGTCCAGTGTGGAGACTATCAGATTCGGCGAAATGTCTTCCAACACTGAAAGCAGCAGAAGTGAAGCGACTTTTGGATTTTTTTGAACTTCTGGTTGTGGATGAAAAGGACTGGACAGAGTAGCGTAAGCAAGTGGTTATTTCAGCTTTACTAGCTCAACGATAACCGCAGTCTTTTGAAGGAATTTTACGGAAAGCGATAGGGCAGGAGAAAGTTAAGAAAGCGGAGATACTGCCAGAACCTTTGCAGGGATGGGCGACCAAGATAGCTGGACCGGTTGTTGCGCAAGCAGAAGATTAACTCTTGAAGAAGACTTTCTTATTCAAGACCGAAATGTATGCGCCTGATGAAATTCTCCGCTTACGTGGAGTTTGTGAAAAACAGTATGGAAAGTTTGCACCGATGATGGTACGGGAAGGCAGTGCAGATGAATGGCGAATAGTGCAAGGGCTCGTTGAAGGGACGATAATTGCGAAACAATTACCACAATTTCTCAAGCGGATAATGGAAATTGATGAACAAGTCCGACTAGTGCAGACGATACGGGCACAAGTGGAAGGTTGCCTAGTTATAGATTTAAAGGGTTAGAGTCCAATAAAAGAAGATTTCCTGAGTACCAAGTGTATTCAAGAGATCATCGCAACGGCTACGGCGACAAGCGGTTCTGGCAGTCTCGCATTATGGAGAATGGTTGCGCAGGTCAAGAATATAAGTTACGGCAGTAGGAATCATGCCTTATATTTTCAATTTTTTACGAGAGATATGGCTAAGAAGTTTGTGGGTTTGAAAGTACCTATTCAAAGGTAGGACCATTCCCTGTATAATCCACATCAGGAGGTGTCAACAGCTACTGGTTCGGCATGGGAGAACCAAGTTGATAGTAATGGAGAAAAATTTGATCACAAAGGATATTATTCATGCGTGCTGAAGAATATTACGCGATCAGTGGATCTACTCAAGCTGTCTAGATTTCTGAAAAATCTCCTTGGGATGGATTTTCAACTCGATGATCTGGATAAGTGTTGGCCTTTCTCCGATACTTCAACATTGTGGGAGCTGATTGTCGAGTCAGACGCATGCCCTACGGCGTAGCTGGATATTCGACGCATCTATTGGGGCCAAACGATGTTAGTCGTCGAACACCCTTCGATGCGGGGAAAGGAAACAGTGCCTCCAATGTAGTGACATGGAACATCCAATACGGAAGTGTGTATCACCGCTAGCAGAATTATTGAAGACGAACTGTATCGAAGTTAAATTGGACGACCTAAAAAATATGCATCTCATGAAACTACGTTCCGTAGCATGGACGAACTACGAGCACAGGTCGACGCAGCACGGGAATACCAACTCACGATGAACACTTTGACGGACGATCAAGAGGAAAAAGGCACGACGGTAGCAGAGGACGCAGGACATGCGGAAGTAAAATGTGCCACTCCATGTAAACAGTCGGAGATGGGAGATAGAAAGGTGGAAGAGCTGGTCAAGGCAGATGGCCAGGCAAGATCGCATAGGCAACTGACCACGTCAGCATGGATTACTGTAAAGCGGAAGAAAGGGAGAGATGATGCTGGTCAATCGGTTCAAAAGGAGAAAGAAGACAGGAGGCCAGTAACGAAAGTGGAGTCCAGTCTTAAAGCGGACATAGAGAAGTCTAGACAGGGAAAAGCTCAACGAATTAGTGGACCGAAAGGGAATCAAGTGTCCAGGGATGTAGTGAACACAAACCAAATGGTACACAAGAAGAAAAAGGATCTTCAGGTTAAGTAGAAAGAGAGAGCAGAAAGATTGAATTCTCCAAAAACAAACTAGTGCATTGCTGATGCTAGAAGGGAAAGTCAAAACATTCATCACTACGGTTATGGCACAAGTGGAACAGGAAGAAGGGTTGATCCAGCCTTCGGTACCGATGAATGTTGGAGATATATAACAATCGGATTTAGCTTCTATACCTAAAGTGGTGCAATTATTGGGACTCACGCCGACATCTACTCCAGCGACAGGCAATTGCGAAGTCTATGCTGTATGTCAGGCACTGACTTGTTCACAGAAATTACATGAAAATGTAGAATTATTGGAATCGATGACCAAACAATTGAAGGAGGCTTGTTCGGTCCGGGCGCTTATGGATTTTGACGCTAAGTTCCCACCCAAAACGAGAAAACCTACGCTGATTGAATTAAGTCGAGCGAATCATTGAATCTCGCCAAAGGGATCCAGAAGGTAATTACAGGAATATCTCTTAGAGTTTGCTGAAAGCAGTTCCAAGATACGAGAAAATATCCCACGTTCAATGTGGGGAGGCAATGACACATTAAAATCACTGAGTACGTTACTCCAAAAGGAAATTTATGTCATCAGTCACCCGCCAGGGACAAATTTACCGTGGCTGTTGCACTTTATTCCAGAAACAAGGACTGTAAGAGGGAAAACGTATCAGATGAGCGGGGAGTATCCGATAACATCAAGTGTCTTTTACGAACGGATGAGAGCCTTTCTCAAGGCTAAGGTGACTGAGTATCAGGAGAGTCAACGGCCACTGATATTGGAATATAGCGGTCAACATTACTCAGCAATACTAAGTGGAATCAGATGTCTTTCTTCAGAAGATATCATTATGGAAGAAAACAGTGATGACGAGGATTTCGATGATAACAGACCGAAAAAAGAAAACCTGGAACAAAAAGGTGAGGAAGAATCACAACTGGAAGAGGACCAAACGCGAAGTGAAGAGACTGTGGAACATAACAGGGGTGACGGATTGATCTCGACCACATCTTCACAAGCCCTAGCAGTTAGTGATGATGGAACGATGACCAGTTACGGAAATCATTCACCATGGGACCCTGAGGATTGGGATGGTAATTTTGACGATCTGTTACATCGGTTAGAAGGACCAACCATTCATCACGGCTTGAAGTGTAAGATTATCCAGATAATTATGACGAAAGACCCGAGAATGTGTGAATTATTGCACTTTTCATCGGATACAGTTAGTAAGCTGTCGTTACCGGAGCAAGAGAGTTTACTTCAAGCTGATTTATCAGACCCTGACACTTGTACTGGATTTTTACAGCAGTATCAAATTTCAAAACCGATACTACAACAACGGAGCGAGTCTGGTGGGACAATCAACCAGAACCGGAGTATTTATGGATATCGGATAGTGCGGCATCTGACTCAGAATACAAAGAATTGGATTACGCCGACAGTTCGCAAGATACCATAGAATCTGGTAGTGGTGACAGTCCGACGTCAAAAAGAATTTGTCGTAGAGATGAAATGGTGGAGGAAGCTGAATCGATAGATATAGTGCCAGTACAACGGGATTTTTTTAATGAAATGATGGCGTGTGAATCAAAACCGAACTTAATGACCATGACTTTGGATGACATTAAGACGGTCTGGCATAAATTACTGATACACTGGGAAGAACAAACAGGAATTCCGTTTCCTTTGGTGAGTTCTACGAAAACTCTCTGGATCAAGTCGGCACATTTGGAAGCTAACCGTCTTTTGCACTTACTCAAAGAAGTACCTGGATCGTATTATATACGGACAGTGTACATGCCAGTGTACTAGCTGAGTTGGCCAAAAATGGAGAGAACAATGCTGGCGTGCTGTTGTTGATGCCGGAAAAGAGACGGCCTGTAGGATATTACGGATCAATTGTTTTTGGAAGTGAACAAAGGTTCAACGTGATGAAAAGCTCAGCACAGAAAACAGCGAACACTAACAGTTCGCAGGAGTTGTCAAGGCTTAGGAAGATTCAATTTGGAGGAAATAACGTTTTAAAGTTATTGGCTCCGCGACAGTTGCCACTTCTAGCGAATATGCTCCTTAGTTCCCATATTTTCGCGGAACAGTTAGCTGCAATGCTAGGAGAAAATTATCAGCCAGCGGATACCATATTATGTCTATTACAGAGACATCTAAAAGTATTGGAAAATTGGAAAGATTATGCAGCACATATGCATGCAATTGAGAATTGTGTGGCAGGAGCTTGAAAGATCTCTTCACCTTCATGCAGTCGGAGGGTGTAATACACTTAATGGGGAAACGTGAGGTAGAGGCCATTAAACAGGACCAGGAAGGTCCGTGTCGGTACTAAGGGCACCGCGATAGGACCAATATCGACTCCAGCATATTATAATATGAAAACTTTAGATCCGTGATCAGTACTTCAAAAGCTCCTGCGTCATTACAATCTCGTTCACCGGCGACTCCAAGATCAGCACCTTCGACCTCAAGCTCTGGGAAGCGTAAGCAGACCAGCTCGTCGAAGCAAAAGATGATTCCCGCATAGCGATCACGTCTTGTGGTCGACTCGGATGACGAATCAACTGATTTAGACGAGAGGACGTTGTCCGTTCTGTCCCGATCACGCAGCACTGATCGCCGTACGCAAGTACCAAGTTATTCCGGCGTGAATTCGCTGGCCCAGGCTGTTACTTTGCTGGAGTCAGATGACGACGATGACGATGATCTCGAGGAGGAACCACCGGCTCAAGCTGATCCTGACATTCCTCCGACGACCACTGGGGCAGCGATCGCTCCGCCACCCAATTTTACGGGCGTCTTCATCCCTGCGGATCGATCGTCGATCAGAGAAAACGACTACAGCTACAATCCGAACCAACCGTTCATGGATCTGTATGACGTCACGCAGGGGAAGCCGACTTCCGCTCACATGGCCACACGAAAAACTTGGAGTGGTGATCAAGTCTGGGATCTGACGCCTCGGGTTCTCGAAGTGCGGCAGAAAAGCGTCCCTCGCTTGTGGTCCCGCCCGCCAGGCTGGATCTTCCCGATCAGATCGCCGGCACCCAAGGACAAGCAGTGGCAACCAAGGTTGCTGACCAGAGGTGCTATCGAACTTATGATCGATTCAGCACCCTGGGATGTCCTCCTGACAACCATGCCCGGGCTGACGTTTCCTGATCGTCCTTGGTTTGTCGAGCTACAGGGACGCCTGGCTTTATATTACCAGGAGCACGTGCAAGCGATATGGGAGGCGACTCACCATTTCCCGATCACGATGGCGATGCGCAAGGACGCGTGGATCGAGCATTACCATCATGCTCGCAAGCGTCGACGTACCAAAGCCGGGGCTGCTTGGGCCACGATCTGCGATTATGTCGTCGACGGAATCCTGCACGGCGAGTGTGATCTGGACGTGTTCCTGTTCCCTGGCGTCCTGCATTTAACTGTTCGTCGAGCGGGATCGCGAGGACTCAAGGCTGACGGCGGGGATTGGTATCCCGGTTATGGGCACATAACTCCGGTCACCACACTGCGTGATTGCTTGCTCTGGATCGATCAGCATGAGCCTTGGCGAAACCAGTTCCGATCGAGTCCCATGGATCATCCAGGGTACAAGGTTTCTCGCCTGCGCACTAAATATGGCCCGTGATCGTCGTGATAACCAACCTTTATTTCGTTTTCCATAATCACTTAATATATCACGACATTTCTTGATGATCTTCTCGTTCCACTTTCGTATATCTTGTTCATGTCTCATTGTCACTTCCATCTTGTAGGTCGATCGCTCTCATGTGTACAGGTATAATTCTTGAGTAATATATATATGTATATGCATCCGTTTCTTCCAAACCAGTCCAACCGCCCTGATCTCCACTTGCCCGATCTTCATATTTGCTGATCAGTCACGATGTGTCAACCCAGGCTATTGAGATTCCTGGTTACCCTCTTCGTGGGTTTGCATCACTTCAAATCGATTCCTTCTCACCCGATCACGTTCGAATTCCCTCAGTAATGCTCCACAGTTCAGATCACGCTCATCTATCCACTCGGGATCGTCATAACCCTTCCAACGAACCAAATATTCACGGTGGGTCCGGCCAAAACGGGTCTTCTTGCCTGATCGGGTATCCAAAACCTTCTCCACCTCGAATTCGTTCGGGTCCAACGTTCTTTCCCAACTATCTTCGGGTAAGAGAGCCTCGTCAAAATCAAACCTTGGCTGATCATCACATGACAACCTAGTTTTAGGCCGATCAGGGTATTCTCGGACCAGTTTCAACTTCGACAAGTGAACAATCGGGAAAATTCCATAATCAGTACCCGCGGTAATCAGCCGAGCGGCATGATCACCGATTAGTTCGGCTACACGGAACGGTCCATGCCACAAATGTGCTAACTTCTTGGCATATCCTTCTTTCACGCGATCCAAGTAAAGCCAAACTCTTGATCCTGGCCCGATATTATGCGAATTGGCCTGATCATTGTTCCGATCAGCTCTTTCTTGGATAGCCCTTCGCAATCGTTGGTTGACTTGTTCCCGCGCATGTTGGTAGTGACGTTGGAGTCCCATACGCCATCGACGAGCTTCGCGATCTCGACCTCGTGTGCAACCAACAGGGATCACCGACTCGATGGTAGATCGGGGGTCCCAACCATATGCCAGATAGAATGGGGTATCTCCCCTGATCCGATCAAAAGAGGAATTCAATGCAAACACCAGTCTCTCCGCATATTCATCCCAATCTTGTTGCGCGGAGTCTGCGACATACATCTTGATAGCCCTGGTCAACGTTTGTACCATCCGCTCGGCTTTACCATTCGCCTGTGGACGGTACGCCATGGTCGCGCTCTGTTTCTGGCCAAGCATCTGATTAAAAGATCGGAACACTTCGGCCATAAAACCTGGTTCACGATCATGCCTGATCACTTCACTGGCTCCAAACCGTCGAAACACACATTCTTCGTAACTGCAAGCGACTTGTTGAGCCGTTCGTGTAGATCCTGCTTTCGCGATCACCAATCCCGTGAACAGATCAGTCCAGATCAGCAGCTCGGTATTGCCCTTGAACGATTTTGGGAGGGACGGTATGTGATCCATCGCGATCACTTGGAAAGGGTAGGTCGCCTGGATATTTCCAGGTGATCTCCCCCGGATATTTGGCATACCTTTTCCAGTCTCGCAATCCGTACATGTCCCAACAAACTTTTGTATACTTCGATATAATCCTCTCCAATGGAAATGTTTACGGATCCTGTGATACGTTCGTCCTACACCCTGGTGGCCACCCTCCAAACTGACATGATAATGGTGTAAGATATCAGCTTGTAAAGTCTCCGGGATCACGAGTCTGGCCGATCGGTCCAAATCCGCATCGGCCTGATCAGCTTGTACATAGTAAAACAATAGATCATTTTCGTCGATCTCGTAGTTAGACGCGATCTTGGCACAATCTTTTGCCTCACTCTGGCTCAGCTTCTCCAGATCACCCTTTAGAAACGCCTTCAAGTCACCGATCCATTTTTCCTCGTCTTGAGCCTTGAGAATTCTTTCGATCCGCATCTCTTGTACTATTTCCTCTGTCAGGCTTTCGCGAGAGGGTGATCTGTTGGGTGGTGATCTGGTTCGTGATCTCGTCGTAATCAAGATCTGGGCTGCTTCCTTTTCATTTTCCACACGGATCAGCTCCGGCAGCCTATTGATCTCCATCAGTTCTTCCAACAGCGCTTGATCAGTGATTATCGATCCGGCCTGATCACGCATAGCCATAGTTGCTAAGTGATCTGCACTCCGATTCCAATCACGTTTCACATGCAAAAGATCATGTCTTGGCCATCCACGTAAAGCTTTCATAACGCGATCATTCAGCAGTTTCAGACGCGGCGCTTTACAGTCGATCTCTCCAGTGATCTGCCGAATCACCAGGTTTGAATCTCCGCATATAATTACTCTTCCAATCTTTTGCTCTTGCAAGAGATCCAAACCTAGCAGCAGACCACGATATTCAGCCTCATTGACCGTGATACCGGGAGTGGTTGCTTCCGAGGAGCGACCTCGATCAGGGCTTCATCGACTTCGGATCGGGGCGTGATGCTGGCCGCCAGCGTCCCAAGAATTTCTTCTTCGCCCTTGGTGCACTTAATGATCTCCAAAGTCTACTGAGATAACACCGCTGCCCATCGCCCCAGTCTTCCGTCTAAACCATTCGCGGATAGTAACCACGCCAGACTAGATCGCTTGGATAATACCTTAATTGATCTAGTTACCAGCATAGAGTAGCAAACATCCAACACACGTAATAACGCTAGCACTTCCTTATCCACAATACCATAGTTAACTTCATTCGGTTTCAATGTTCGGCTTGTGAACGTCACCGGACAATAAACTCCATCGTGATCTTGGACCAGTGCGGCCGATATTGCCCATTTACTGGCATATAAGATCACCACGGGAATCTTCTCCGGATCGAAGTGTTTCAGTATCGGCGTCGAGATCATCTTCGCCTTTAACATACTGAAGGCTACCATAGCTCGATTCATGTGGTCTTCTGACCCTGGCATAGTTCGATCAGTTGGTGATCCAGTCTCGAGATTTGTTTCAATAGCTTCAACCTCGTGATCAGTCTCAATTGGTGATCCTCCCATCCGATCACGTTCTCTTAGGCCATGATAATCAACTTCCTTCAATTCATAAAGTATAGCGGCGTAGATCGAGAAGTCCTCGATAAATCTGCTATAATAATTCAGTGATCCGAGGAAGGATTGCATGGCCTTCAACGATCGGGGAAAAGGTAAGTTGCTGAGAGCGGCTAGATCTTTCGGATTTGCTTCCAAACCTTGGATCGATACGTTATGGCCGAGGTAAGCGACCTTGGGTTGACCCCAGAAACTCTTGACCACACTGATCGACAAATTCCAGCGCTCGCAGGTGTCTAGGAGTCGTTCGACCTTATCGCACAGCATATCCCAGGATGTTGCCGTGACCAAGATATCATCTATATATGATCGCCTTCCCAATACTGATCGGCCCTGATCTTGGTCTGGCTCACCTTCCGTAAACACATCATGTAGATCAGTGGCCTCCCGATCAGCACTGATCTGGAAATACCCATAGAGAGCATTGTCGATCAGCCTCTGGTAGATCTGTGGGGCATTCTTTAATCCAAACGGCATCCGATTCCATTCAAAAAGCCCAAAAGGTGTAACGAAAGCCGAGATCTCTCGAGCGCGATCAGTCATCGAAACCACCCAGAAACCACTAGCCATATCCAGCGAACAAAACCATAAAACTTTATCCAGATCTTCTAATAAGTCATTGATCAGGGGCATCGGGTAGACCATCAACTTCGTGAGGCGATTCACCATTCTGTAGTCGATACACAATCGAATATCAACCCCATTCTTCTTAATCACAATCACGATCGGTGATGCCCACTGCGATGTTGATGGTCGGATGATCTTTGTACTCAGCAAACCCTTGATCAAATCGGATAACTTTTCCCGGTATTGAGGTGCAACTTTACGACAACGCTGAGCGATCGGCCTCGCATTTCCCACGTCTATATCACAAACAGCTCCGAATGCGGCTGGGGGTAGGGCGTTACCTTTCCCCATCAGTAAGTGACGCCTCTTCCAGATGATCTTCTTTAGCTGATCGATCTGCTCGGGCGTGTTCACTTCGGGATCACCGACCTGTAAATCTTCCATGGTGACTTCTGGCATATTTGGCGATACTTCCGGTAACACGGCCATCTGCTTCTCGATACCTTCAATATACTGATCGCCACCTTCGTGTATACACACTTGCTCGTCCACCTGATCTACCTTTTTCTGATCGGCTTCATCTTGAATCGCCCCTTGTACGTCACTCGACTGATGGTTTACTTCGGATTCACCCTCCTCTGTAATGAATTCAGCTGGTTCATCCTCCTTTTCTTCCTCATGATCGTGCTTGAACTCTTCACTGTCCTTTCCGCTAGCTGGGTCCGTTGTTTTCGGTGAGCCGGGCCTAATTATACTCAATATCTGTGGACCTTCTTTGACCCGGCCTTCCCTTGTCGCTTCGATCGGTGGCCTCCTGATCAGCAGCTTGGTCGGCGTAGAATACTCCGGCTTCTCGACCATAGGTGAAGTATCTTCATCCGCTAGGTCTTCGTCACTGATCATGTCCGTGGTGGCTTGATAAGCCAGATTCTGCCATTCAATGTATCTTCGTGATCCTACCGAAACATATCCGATCTGTCGAGGTACTTTCCCTTCAGGTAACCACATCCCTAAGATCATGTCTTCGTGGATGATCAGCGGCTGATCGGATATATTTGTGACCCTGATATAGCTTGATCGGCCGATACCTTTAACGAACGTTGGTACCCAACGTTCGCCACGGGTCAGCCACAATTTCTGTTGCCGATCACTCGACCGAATCATGACATCGACTGATCGGGACACCCCAATGTTCTCGTACTGACCCATCTTTAACATCCGTACATGAGTACCATATAAAGGTCGTCGGCCAGATAACTGAATCTGCACTTCATCCGGCAGAGTCAGGGTTCCATGAGACAGGTCAAGTCGTATACCGGCTGGTACCATAAAATCCATCCCCAATATCGCGTCTTGACCGGCTAGCCGGCCAACCCAAGCATTAAAATAGTAGACTAGGGATCCTGCCAGGGTGATCTTCACACGTGATCGTCCTTCCGTCATATATGAACTCTCGCCGATCCCAACACATTCTTGCCTCTGGGTACTGTCTATACGACATCCCACCTTACGAGCAAAGGCGGAGTCGATGATCGAGACTTCCGCCCCAGAGTCAAATAAAATAGTGGCTTTCTCATTGTTGACCTTTCCATTAGCTTTAGCCTGTTTAAACCACTTGTCGGGAGAGTGATACTTCCAGTATCCACGGGATTCACCGGGCAGTAGATCCAACTCCATGATCACGTCCGATCGGGAATATTCATCCACTCTGAGACTGTAGATCGGACACCGATCGATGCAATTTGAATTAGAACATGTATTGTCGGTTATCTTCTTTTCCTCAAACTTATCTCCGCTACCGACATATGCATAAATGCAGAACATAGATCGCTCGGCTCGAACCAGATTCCAACCTGGCGAGCGATCTAGTTTAACATCTTCTCAACATCTGGTGGGAGCATACCAGCATGTTTAGTCGGCACATACCACTTGCGCATCAGATTAAAGAATTCTTCGATAGGGCAGGCGCCGGCGTCATGAAGCTTCCCACAGGTCTTGCACACGAAAAAACAGTGATCAGAAGGGTGACCTTTACGATCACATTTTCCACACGTAATTCTTTTCCAACAATCACGATCTCCATGTTTGGTCGACCCACAATGCACACATTTCTTACGAGATCGGTCCTGATCAGGTTGAATACCACCAGGTTTCCGTCCGTCCACGCCATTAGTCGATGATCTCGGGCGATACATTGGTTCCGTCGTAAATACATGACGGTACTGTTCCTCGTCCGAACTCAGACTCGACTGGCCACTTTCTTCTTCAGAGCCTGAACTGTCTGATTCCTTCGCGATCATTCGAATCGCTCTGGCTGGTCGGGCTGCCGGTATCTTGCCCTGATCAGGGTGTGGCTTGGACCGGTACCGGTTCGATCCTACCTCGACCTTGGGCTGTCGACTCTTGGCCCGCTGCAACGTCCTTAGAGTCAGTTCCAGTTGTTCTGAGTCCTTTATACGGAGCAGGGTTAGCTGATCAGCCAGATCGCGATTATCCAGAGTCCCAATGAAGTGTTCGACATGTTCACGGGCTATGTCCGGGTGTCGTGGGTCCTTGATCGGCATTTTCGCGCGTAGACCAGCAACATTCAACCGATGTAAGTACTCGATCGGCGTCTCGTCGGATCTTTTCTTCATGTGGTAGTACTGCCTAGCGACAGACACCCCCGAATTGCAATATTGTTCTTCACACTCTTCACACAAACGGGGCCACTTCAGACGCACTTCTCGACTTAGCTGTTTAAGCCAGTTCTTGACCGGACCTTTCATTAGATCAGCGAAGATCAGGCATCTTTCAGCTTCCGGTGTCTTGTCCCTCAGAAAAGCTGACTTAGTCCGGCTTAACCAACCTCTGGCCTGATCGTCATCCATATCTTTGCCAGTGAAATCTTTCAATTCCGAGATCGCAGACATTCGTACTCGGGTGATCGTTCCTGATTCACTGTCAAATGCCTGCGCGGAGGCCATATTCGCTCTACGAGGCATCTCAATGTCCAGATCATCTGGATCGAAATGTTGGCTGATCTCGCCTTCTGACTCCATATCCACATCACTCCGCGGGGGTGATCGGTGAAATCGGTCCTGGTGATCGGCCTGGCATATCGAACGAACAATTCCGGCTGATCGGACTGATTCCATCTCCACATCCACGGGTCTCTTGACCGATTTCTCAGCAGACTGATTCATATTCGGTGCCGATCGCCATGGTTGTCCTTGCCCAGGTGTGTACTGAGGCAATCCATACTGATCACCCGCAAATCGGTTCATCATTGTCGCGAACATGGCTTTTAATTGCTCTGGGACCTCCGGCATGTTGGTATGACCGGTATTGGAGGTCGGATTGGTCTGTGGCACTTCCTGAGCATCTTCAAAACTATCATCCGATCCGACTCTACCAGGTTCAGGCTTTCTCTTCCTGTTCTGCGACTCGATCTTGGGGTCGATCTGCTGGATCCCTTTCGGGCCCAACGTCATACGTGTGATCCCAACCGAGGAGTCGGTGGATGCCGCTCCAGATTGTGATGACGATTGATAGATCGACTCGATATCCATAGGATACTCAACCAACTGTGATCGGTGCGAAGGATCCGCGATCGGCGACTGAACCACTGGGTTCGCCCCTAGTAACGAGGCAAGATGATCATACAGGGTGATCATAGATTCTCTGATCGTCTCTTGATCCAGATCGAATAGCATATTCGCGTCGAAGGCACCAGTAGTGAAGCCAACCTCGTCGATCTGCGCCAAGAGGTTCCTGATCAGATCAAGTTGACTGTCTGTGATCACCGGCCGGGTCGCTCGACCTTCAAGCTTCCCGATGATCTTAGGCTTAATTATCTTCATCACTGGATTGGTAACCAGGAACTTGTGAAATTCTCGAAGATAGAACAGTCGTTCCACATCCTGGACAGTGGTCTTCTCAGCTGGTTCGATCTTCTCTTCGTCTTCCTCGAAGATCTTCGGTTTAGGTTTCACATATTTTTTAGGTGGATCGCAATGATCCGCCCCCATGTTTTTTCTGTCTTTTTCCATTTTCTTCTTATGCATAGGATCAAGGTTAACACCTCGATCCTTTCCTGGGTTATAGTCAACTTTACTATAACCCAGATCGGCCCCGATCGGGACCATATGGGGAGTTATTTCATCTTTAATCTCGACCTGGCACTCCACCAAACCAGGTCGATCATCGCTTCCTTTAGAAATGGACAGCATCGGAGGCGATACGCCTTCCTCCAATACACCCGAAAAAGTTTCCTCCACTTTGATTTTCACATCTTTTTCATCATCAAAGGAATCACGGTGATATCCTGAGTCACCAAGTGATCCGGGCACGCGCACCATTGTGGTGGAGCCGATTTCCAAATCCATGACCGAAGTCGTGGGTGGAATCCGGATACCCACTGGCCCGGACGACCAACTATCGGAGGGGGTACTCCGTCGATACTGATCAGCATCGGAATCAGATGAATCACCACTGTGGTGACTGATCTGATCCTCCCGGTCATCTGGCCGGTCTTCATGCTCGTCAGGATCTATGTTTAACTTCATCTCACCTTGTGTACCCGTCGATCGGGGTGATTACACTCACTTAGGTGAACTCGGTGACGAAAACGATGATCTTGATCAGGTCGGAGGGGACGACCTTCTCGAGACGGGGGATGTCCTCGGGTGGAAATCTTCACCGGAGAACGGGTTGGGGTCGACACTTATTCAGTATCTAGGCACTGATCAGGAAAATTCGTCTGATCAGGCCAGCCAATGAGAGAGAGATATAACGAAACCAAGAAAACGCGATCAAACCACGATCTTCCACAGTAATCCACAAACGTTATCTCCACAAAACCTTTACCAATAGTATTAACGTGTTCCAAACACGTGCGCGTTGAGGGTGAGGTTCGATCACCTAAAACAAACCCGTTGGGGGTCTTCCGGTAAGCCAAAATGCGTCTAAGCGCGTCTTAACCGGGAAATAGTTGAGCAAAAGGGGACTAATCAACCCTGTGCTCCCAATGACCGCAACACGTGGCGGAGCGACTCTTTGCTTTAGGGGGAAAATCAAAACCTGTTATTATATATGCAATGTCCTATACCTGTGTACCATACACCAACTCATGCCTGATCTATACTTCGAACCTATTTACTTCGTCGCACGGTTGCATAGCACCACCTTGCCCATCCTGGCTGCACCTTCAAGCTGATCTGTACCACTTCTGCCCTGATCACGACCCGACTCCTATAAAGATCTTCAGCCCATCCCGATCTTCGATAAACGACTTTGAAACCACTTGAGATCTGCCCTTCTGACGCTTGTCCACTTCGTATCCAGCCCGACTTAACCGAGAACTCCCCTTGCCTTCGCGTTTGAACGCCGGTTTGAGGCTGATCAGCCCCGATCACGATCGGCATAGCGATCAGCCGAGTGATCAGGCAGTGATCATGGCGATCAGCCCTTGATCACCTCGGGAACTCTCTGGGTCACCATCGGAACGACTTCATTCATCTGCTCATCCATACTTCCGACCTTCATACCCTGTCGGGGCAACCATATAACACCGATCTCAGCTGATCGGGTCTGATCAGGCCTTGTCACGTCATCCTCGGACAAGCCCATCGGTCATCATCACTTACACAACTTGCCATTCCACATGTCCGACTTCATTCCACATCTGATCTTCATTTCTTGGGCATAGTCGGCCGATCGGGCCGAAACTTCGTGTCATGATCAACTTCAACAACCACGCCGTTCATAGATCGGCTAGATGGCTGCCCCTGACACATCATGTCAACGGTCGCTCACCTCGTTTTACATCCACGGAAACTCCACTTAGTAATTGTGATAACGATCGTGATCTCCATCGTTCCATCAGTGTCTGGGACTGGGCGTAATGACAGTACGTGGCTGATTTCTTCACATCGTGAATACCCGTTGTCCGCCACCTTTTCATCGTAACTGTGATCGGCCTTTCCCACCCATCAACCGTCATATGTTGATGGGTGTTCCATCGTCACCAATCAACGGCCATGTGTGGTCCACTTCATCCTCAACATTTTCTGATCGCTTTACCACAAAAGCCTCGATGTCATAGATGAATCTCGCCGCACCAGAATTGGTCACCCCTCCGTCACCAAAACAGTGGAGCGACACTGCAGCAGCATAGTCACCTGGTAGCACTTAGTCGGCACCACGCCAATCATTTCACCATTCAGCGTAAAAAAGATCCGATGCTTGTCAGCATTTAGGCCACAACCAATCGTGAAAATGGGGCTTTGCTCCTTTAGGTCATCGGATTGATGTCCCCACGCCGGACCAAAAGCCCTCCAGTCTCGACCGTACGACTTGGTGCCTTCATTGAACACAAAGTCGCCGTCATTGCCATAATAACCATAGGTCACGCCTTTCCAGTCCACCGCCCCTTTCTCGAAATTTCGCAGCATCGAGTTGTTCACCACGCGGTACGTGCCATCAGATAAGTTGGTCACGGTACTGAGCATTGACAGCTCATAAGTAGCGTCTGCTTGACGTGTAGCACACAGAGCAGCTGGGCATCTTAAGGGAGTGTGCCGAACGTCTCTGGTAGTCTTTTTAATCGCCATTGACGATTGTACAAGCCGGTTAGTAGCATCTTGGACGTCGTTACAACGTCGTGAAAGGCTTTACATACCTGTGCGGCTCTCTTTCACTCTTCGAACGTAAGATATTCAAAGCACATCTCTAACGCCGCTAGCTTTAGTGTCTTACCATCTCGTTGTGGCGACGCTTGATACGCATCGCAGCCAATAAGGCAATAATTTTGTCAGAGTTTGGCAAAAGGGAGATCACCCCAGCGAATTGAAGTTACTACATGTCTACTACGCTTCGCAACGGCGGCATACGATACGTAGACGACGCAACAGTCGTCCATCTCGAGTTCCGAGGTCTCCATTTCGTCTTCGTCACTACAGCTGCTGATTGTGGAGCAAGATCTGCTAGAACTGATGCGATGACGGCAAGAGAGCACAACAAACGACTTTAGGTGCGATGATTTGATTCCTACGGGAGGTGACGACGGTGATGAGAATAGGTCGGGTTGCACGAAACGCGACTCTGTAATGTATTTGCGAGGTTCGATTTGAGAAAAAATGAAAATCCGCTTAAAGGTTAAAGTGAGCACCACAGAAATCCTTAACTTGTCGCCACCCTCCATGATAATGACACATAAAGCAGCAAAAACACTAATCTACGATAATGTGCCTTAAAACACTTTATATTGGGTGTGTGTTCGATTAGAGAAATCGCTTTATTTACCGAGATAAAACGATTTATGTCGCGTTCGAACACGGCCTAAATTTTTAAGTTCGTTACTCTAACTTTCCTAAAATATTGTTTTCATACACGATTTTGCGGGACAGGTGCGCAGCCACTTAAAATCAGATGAGGGGTTTCGAGATATCCGGATTTACTACGTATATACGACGAGATCGAGATAATTCGAATTGGGTTTGTGACGGAAATTTTACTTGGTAAATTCACTTTAACTCGAGTATATAGTTATGGTTTATGTTTTAGTTCTGGTTAGGACGGTACATTGTACCAGGCTTACGGTACAGGGGGCGGTCCGAATATCCTGAAGGGGGGTGCGAATAACATCTCCCGTTATGGCTGTGTTCGGTAAAAATGCTATTTTCAAATTCTATTTACCTCGAAATCGGGTCTCAAAAGGATCTGCTATTCGCTCGAAATGCAAGACTAGATCAACCGAGACAAACCTGATGTACAGCATCAATGGCGGAGTAATATATCAGGAACAGTAGAATCCGGTCATCGGAATGAGTCGTGGATGATACATATGTTGAAGTCAAATGTGATATGGAAATCTCGGCCTGATCAGCCGAGTCACTTAGATCCGCCCTGGAATGTGAAGATCGGATACAGGTAAAAGCCGGATACATGGAGTGGCGAGCCGTACGAGCCTTACTAAGCTGGGACAAGTGGTGAGAGTCGATGGATCCATCCAGAATCAACTTAAGAAGGTCTGATCAGGTTCAATTTCAAGCGAAGTGCTGAGTCAGTGCGACCCTTGCGGTCCAAAATGCAATGAAGGTCAAGGATAGAGTCGAGCAAACTGGCAATGTCGATGTTGTGATGACCCTGAGGTGTTTTGAGGTGAGGGGGCAGATCGCCCTGATCACCGCCCCGATCACTGCTGATGCTGATCATGACCGAGCCGATCATCCCCAAATCAGTTTCCAGGTGTGAAGAGGGACGGAGTTTTCAGCTAAGATATGTTTAATATGGGGCGAACAGTATCTGGGAGGCAGATCTCGAACTAGTTCCAGGCTTCTTTTCGAGGAATCAGGATGATTGAAGATCGCCATAGAGTTTGACCATGATCAGTCCAGAAGTGGTACGGATCAGTTTGAAGGTGCAGCAAAGATGGGTAAGGTGGTACTACGCAACCGTGCGACGAAGCGAACAGGATCGAATAATGAGGTAGGCACATGAGTGGTGTACGGTACACTAGGTATAGGACATTGCATATAGATTAACAGGATTGAATATACCCCTAAGCAAAGAGTCGCTCCGCGTGTCGCAGTAATTGGGAGAACAGGGTTAACTAGGCCCCTGTAGCTCAACTTGATTCCCGGTTAAGACGCGCATAGACGCTTTTTGGCTTACCGGAAGGCCCCCGACGGGTTTTGTTTAGGTTTTCAACCCTCACCCTCACCCTCTCACGCGCACGTGCTTAGATCACGTTATATTAATTGGAAAGGTTTCGTGGGGATAACGTTTGTGGTTTACTGTGGAAGATCGTAGTTTTATCGTGGTTTCTCGTTATCTCTCGTTTTTTTTTGGCTGGCCTGATCGGATGAAGCATCCCGATCAGCGCCCTTAGATACTTAAACTAAGTATCGACCTGACTCGTTCTCCGGTGAAGATTCCCACCCGAGGACACTCCCGTCTCGAGAAGGTCATCCCCTCCGACCTGACCAAGATCATCGTTTTCATCAACGAGTCCACCTGAGTGAGTGTAACCGCCCCCGATCAATTGTACCCAAAAAAAAAATGGGTACACAAGGTGAGATGGAGTTAAGTATGGATTCTATCGCACATGACGACCGGTCGAATGACCGGGAGGATCGGATCAGTCACCATAGTGATGATTCATCCGATCCTGATGGCGATCAGGATCAACGGAGTACCCCCTCCGATAGTTGTTCGTCCGGGCTAGTGGGTATCCGGATTCTGCCCAAGACTTCCGTCCTGGATTTGGAAATCGGCTCCACCACACGCATGCACCCACTACCAAATGGCTAAGCGTATTGCACGCTATTAGAAGGGAACCAAGTCCCTAAAGTTGATGTTGAAGCACGATGAAGGCAAGCCGTCGCCAATACGCATCGTTAGCTACAGTGACGCAGATTTTGCCGCTGATAAATAAGATCGGAAGAACATAAGTGCGAACGTGATTTTTGTGAATGGAATGATTGCAGGGTGGGATTGTAAAAAGCAAGTGCGGTTGCTTTGTCCACTGCTGAAGCGGAATTTGTGGTCGCTGCAGTTGGAGGCAGACAAGCACTTGGGATGAAAGAATTGTTCGATGAAACTGGAATGCACTCAAGGATCCCGATTGTGCTCAAGATCGACAATCAAGCGGGTATCAAGCACTTGCAGAACGAGACCAGTGCCTCAAGTTGAAAACACGTCGACTTAAAGCTGAAGTTTATAAAAGATTATACCAAGAAGGGCAAGATGCGGCCCGAGCATGTGGCGACTGGAGACATGGTAGTCGACCTACTGACGAAGACATTAAGTGCATCAGGGATCACGGAGTTGCGAGGGCAAATATGACTAAACTGATGGTGGAAATGCATTCTATGGGTCGTTATGCTATTGTGGATGAACGTGTGATGAGGACCCGATACATGTGTGCATGAAGAGGTGTCCTGGTATTTCTCGGAAGGAGTGTTGAAATTTTGTACCCATTTGGTGAAGTATGTGAGCGATGAAATTCCGGCTTTTTTACGATAATTACGACAAAACACCATGACATAACATTTAGGTTACAAAAAAGTCAGAACTGATTTATTTTAGTAACTTTTTATATTAATACACTTTTCCTTTTACGCTAAAAGAGACAGTCAATATACACTAAGGTTGAGGCTCTTACGCGAGAGACCTCCGACTTGGCTGATACCGAGTAAACGACCCCGATTAGCACCGTTTAATAGCTCTGGCCGGCTGTAGACGGGGAGCACGCATTGGATCGCTTAGCAGTTCTAACCGACCTAAGTTACGTCCGCGCTCGTAGGAGCGACAAGTGTGCTGAGCTAATTCCCACATTAGATGCCGTCGTCAGCGTATGGAGTGGATCTGAAGTCAGGAAAGTAGGTTCTCTATTGGGACGAATGGGGGTCATGTCCGCCGGGATGACTGAAGGATGGAGTGACGTCATTGCACCACCACGCGGAGTAAAAACTACCGCCTTTCCGTCACTGTGCGTCCTGTCGACGATATTGTGGTCTTGTCTTTTTCTGAGTGCTGCATCCTCTTTCGCAACGCAAGCACCTTCTATTGTTGCGGTGAGTCCGAGAAAGCTGCTTCTTAACCTGCTCTACCTGCAATAATTCGCTTCAGGATTTTATCTTTCTGCGTCGGCTTCAGCGCATCATTGTTCACCCCTTGCTCCAAAATCTCTTCAGCGCATTCTTTTTGCCTACGAGAGCTCAAGAATCAATCAAACAATTTCCCATGCTCTTTCTCGCCATGACCTGCGGCTTGATGTAATACTCCAAGCAATTGGGGGGCAAGTTCAAGCTAATGCACACGAGAAGAAACAAGACGACATGTTCCAAGTTCCAGCCCACTTTTTTCGAGAAAAAGACACCAAGTAGTACCGTATCTCAACCCCACCCCCATATATGGCGTTTGTATGAGAGATTTACTTAATGGGGCCGAAAAATGATGGGTTCAACCCTAATGGGGCCGCTAGTAGGCTAAAACAATAGTACCCCCGGTCTCTTGAGGAACAGTGATGTCTTTAGATAAGCAGATGGCGGAGAGTTTGATTTGGTCAGCTCTTTCAAATACACGAAGAGTGCATGAGCCATACTCACAGGTTCAGGCGTCGCAAAAAAATGAAAAATGTGGAGTATATAATCCACCTTAACCATGAAGGCCAGCAAGTGATAACACCCAAGAACTCGCTTTGATGTGGGTGGAACGCTGACGTATTTAACCAGTCAAAGATGCTAGATCGAGCTAAAGATTGCAACAAAGATCTATTGCGACCCCATCGTGTATCAGTAAGCCATCCATACAAGTTACATTATTTAAGAGCTGTCAGTGAATTACCATCTGTTAGAAGCTTTACCATTATCCATTGCCGTAGCACCAGCTTCAGGGCAGCAAGTCTATCAGTAAACTGCATCCATTGACCGTCCTTACCTCAAAATCTCTGTTTTCAAATTTCGTAAAGCTGTCTTTCCAAAACTTGTCCGCGTGCCCAATTCACTGCCCTCGAGAAAAAAAATGACTGAGTATATGTCAAATGAGAACAGAAACATACAAGCTCTTAAGGGTTTGTTATAGAACGGCTGATTCTCAACCTCGTCTAATGGCTCATAGACGCGAAAACTTTCGTGTCGAAGTCCCTCGTTGGGCTAGGCACAGCGGAGCCCTTTTTTCGCGTCTATGAGCCATTAGACGAGGTTGAGAGTAGACTTGTGAGCATCTCCAAGTTCAGAACGCCAGTGGCAGCTGACACAAGTGGTTGTGGCGCGTTTTCAGACCCATATCATACTTGAGCGTCTATCAAAACATGCATGCACTATTTAGTCATCAAATAAGTATTTTGTAACACCTTAAGTTAACGTTATGGAGAACGCCTTGATCTTAGCAAGTTGGGTAGCTACGGACGTAAATGCATGTCTTTGAAATTTGAGGACATTATTGGCGCATTCGAATCAAACTGTGGAGCTGCCATCATCCTTCCATTCGCTTATAAATCTACTGACGCTAGATTAGAAGAAAATCATATTGG
Organism: Sclerospora graminicola; assembly: GCA_001887855.2. Lineage (NCBI taxonomy): Eukaryota > Oomycota > Peronosporomycetes > Peronosporales > Peronosporaceae > Sclerospora > Sclerospora graminicola. The sequence goes on from MIQA02018596.1 coordinate 37,718, forward strand.
TTCCAACCGATAACGCTCTCGTGGGGCTCACGGAAAAAGTTGGAAAGAGTATCTCTGATTCGCATGTCTCTCCACGCAAACGGACCGATCAATATCTGTGTTTTTGTAGCACTCGACCAGATTAACTTATCAGTAGTAGAGACCGCCAAATGAAATGCCCAAGCCATACCCACCTCCGTAGAGACCCGCACCGAATGTGTTCCAGTAGCGAGCAAACTTTCGTCAACTAAGTACATCGAGTCACTGATGTACAGGTAAAACATTGGTTGTAGTATGGCAACACAAACTTCGTAGCGTGTGTTGTGCTATCGTAACGTCATTTTATCCCACTTGTTGACCATCATCTTTGAAATACATTGAAGCACTTGCTTCCGTCATGAGCTTCATCGCCATCTTCTTCACCCCAAGTCGATGTGCTTACCATTTGGAATAAAGCGCACAAACTCGCCCAAATCAAATAAAAGCCACCAGTGCTGTCTTGGCAACCGCATCCATTAATCGTTAGGCAGAAAATATACAAGACCACAAAAGTCTGAATGAGCTTTGTTTTCAAATTTCATTAAGTTGTCTGTCCAAAACTTGTTCGTGTGCTGTTTCATTCACTCTCTTCAACTCTTTCTTAGCTCTCCATTGTTCTGTACACGAAAAAAAAGACTGAGTAAATGCAGGTGAAGCTCAGCATTTACGCCAAAGAATTCAAGCGCATCAAGTTTATCCAGAAGCAGCATCACGCGCTCTACAGAAGCTAGTGACTTACCGTATGTAATGATTTCTTTTGGCTTTCGCCTCTCCAAGGAAATGTAAAAAACGACAAGTCCAAGACGCTCATGTGGATATAATTTCATGCTATATTAGGACGTAGAAATGGTGACTTGTTTGCTCATACCATTTAAGCGTACAGCAGGAAATGAAGTCACAACGTTAATGTTGACACTACTAAATTTGCAAACAATAGTGTTCTCTAAGAACGCTTTATGGAGTCGGAATGTTACAAACGTTACAGCATAACTTACCTGTAGATTTGATTGTATCATACATTTCCTATCTAAGTCCGAGCGGCCCCATTAAGGTTGAACCCATTTTTTTCGGCCCCATTAAGTAATTTCCTCCGTTTGTATACCTGGACCACTCGAATTTTCTTGGCTCGTGAGTAGGGCTCAAACCCAGGCCCAGCCCGCACCGCAAAACCCGCACCCAGCCCGGGCGGTTTGGGTTGCGGGTTGACCTGAGCCCAACCCGCAGCCCACACACAACCCACACTAAGGTAAATTAAACTTTAACAACCCACCGTTGGGGGGGCGGTCCGGCGCCCTCTTTGTCACTACAACAAAAAAGATTGATGCAGCACAGCTCGTACTGAAGCAAGGATATAAAAAAGCAAAGACGAAAGATTGCCTCTGGAATGATGTTTACTGCAGAAGTCGGGCGTGCATTGGCATTTGGGCGACTAGCATTTGTAAATATTATTCTGTGTCATAGCAAGCAGATGCACTCATCTTGCAGCATAAGGTATTTTACCAAGAGCTCGCTGCTTCAATTACTCAACCGCAGATTGGACAATTAGCTCAATCTATGATTAGTATAACCTTAATATTCTTCAGCCACCCTCGCAGTTTTTTCACCTCAAACTTTGAGTAGCTTCCCACGCCACCTCCACCTCATGAAGCCGGATGTAAGTAAACCCTCTCACAGTGGAGGAGATAATATCCTACCAGAAGAGAATCCACGCCTTCTGACGAAGTCCTTCCTTGGCCAGCAATGTGCAAAACCCAAACAATCCGCAACATAGCCCGCAACCTGCGGGCTGGGCTGCGGGTCAGGCTCAACCCGCACCAATACCCGCGGGTTTGAACCCTACTCTGAGTGTCCACATAGGGTAGGTGTGATTGTATATCTTTTTGATGATGGTCACATGACACAAATTTGCTAAATTATAAGCGCGTATTGGGGTCTTGGTTGCGGGTTCAAAAACAAGTGTGGCGACAACTTGTCCATGGGCCAGCGACAACACGTTGCTTGGTGAATTTGGGGACGCGAACGAGTCGTATAAAGAAGCGTTGACTGGCGTTGCATGGAATGATTTACAGTCAGATCAAACTTTGACAGCTACAAGATGCGTCCCCGTTTCTCGCCGTGATTCACGAATCGATTGGATCCAGCGCGAGTTTTATGTTTCTCCAGGCTTTACTCAGTCGCGAGAAAGAATAGGATCGGACAACTCATGTTCAATTCCTTGAACAAACGATAGCGATTCATGTGTCCAAAAGATACTCGCACTGTCCCATGTGTCGATACAGGAGAGTATGAGTCTCTTGAATCCGCTCTTGCTCGTGGAAGTAGCGACGGCATTCTGTCGCGAAGAGTGGACGAGTACCGACGTATCGACGGATGCAGTAAAGAAAGGAATGAGTCTATTAGAGAACCTCGTGAGCCAATGTCCAGGCTTTTGAAGTGACCAATTCGAACTCGCGACCATTTACTTCGACTCGAAGGCGCGCACGACGTGGGCAATATGAGTTTCAACAAGGCACCGGGCCACGCGCGCGCTCATCCCTCGCAAGCGCGAGTGAACCTTGAGCGCGAGCATTTCCGCGCCGCTTCGTCATGTTTCGATTAAGCACTGAGCTATGCCTTTGCGATTCGTCAATCCATGTCGGTTTACAACATCAAAACGCAAGTGGTAGAACATGCAGGAGATATGCGTCAAGCCCAGCGTGTGATCAAGATGACGCTGACGATGGTGCTGGCTTGTGATGGCTCATCCCTGAATGTTGAGAGCACGACGCGACGGTCAAAACAAGTCGTTGACAAGCGCCACCCCGCTCGCATCTCGCTCTTTGACAAGGCTTCGGTGTTTATTAACATGGCGCATTGCTTTTCCAGCTGAATGAGCGAGCAGCAGCAACCACGACAGCACGGGAAGCCCTCAAGAGGTTTCGTGGCACGTCCCAAGAAGTTCGCGTCTTGGTGGCGAAAAGCGACATGGTAATGAAACGAGGAGACTAGAAGCGGCGTTTGCATTGCTGAATACCGCCCCCGTCGCCGCTCGGGAGCGCAAAAGGTCAAAGCTAACGCTTATCGTAACAATAAGACGCTGTATACCCGATGTTATGAGGAACTCGTTGCCTCGAATTCATGCCATGCCACGCTGAAGCTTATCTACGCATCCAGAGACTGGATCAGCAATCGAGTCGTTCCAACGGGCCAAGGCACTGAATCCACAAGATCCGACGATTGCAGGACGCATTGGACGCATCTTTACTTCCAAACATGATAATCCCCAAGCTGTGGATTACTATGAAGCAGCGTTGAAACTCGCGCCGAGAATGACGCTATTATTGATACTGAATGAGCCGTCAACGCAAGTTTGTGGAGCCGTTTGTTGATTCACAAGTTTCAGTAGCGCCTTTTACAGATACGGATCTACCTGCACGAAATGAGCGGAAACAGCGATGGATGGCAAGTCGTAATGCCATCAATACGATGATGCGCTCGTAGACAAGAATGGTGGTGGTGGTGAGCAATCCACAAGGCCTGCAGCCATTGATTCAGCTACTGGTACGGCTAGTGGGTGAAGGAGGGCGTTCTGAAAGCACTATTTGCGAGATTTTTTTTACAAGAAAACAAGCTTTGACAAGTCGGCAACAGACACTGCAACTGACACGCCATCGCTACCTATATCTCTTTCGAGTGCAGAGCAAGTGCCATCCACTTGCAAGGAACCACAATCTCCTGGACAACTACTGGTACACGGTTATTACCCTGCTCGCTATGTTTCATTGTGGCATCCTGGAGGCAATAGTAACTCTAGGGACGAGCCAGTCTCGAGCACTGGCCGAGCCAGCAATGGATTTGCTCGCGGGTATTTTGATGCCCTTGGTAACCCAACTTACACAGGAAGAGGAGGTTGCCGAGGCGGCATTAAGTGTGTTGGAAGAAGCTGCTGATGTCTTTTGGCGCTCAAGCGACTGATGAAGCCTTTTCAGCTTCAAGACAAGCGAGCCGAATCACTACTTCTCAAATCGCTTTCACTTGATGAGGGACTTAATTTTCTCTGCGACACAGGTGAATGGATCCCACGCACTCTTGCCGCCTGGCGTCGCGAAAACCACATTCCATACGTGCACGCCGTCGAGCACTCGCTCTTTCGTGGGTTACATCGTGATGGCGTGGGGCTTAAACCACCGAGTGGGTGAAAGCAGTCAGCGGTCTCGAAGGGGATTCGATTGGCTGTATCGTATGCCATGAAACGTGGAAGTTAAGTTTGTGGGGCCACCAGGAAGTGGTCTTCCGTCGAACCTCATCTTGGAAACGTATATTGTGAAAATAAGGCACTTGAGCTATTGTTGGCAAAATGCAAAGTGAATATATATTTTAGGTCCTTACCTTTAGTTCACAACTAGTTGCTACCTCTAAGCCACTCATTTTTATATAAGACTAAGTATATCGGGTTCCTGATTTACTCCAGCCAATCAGTGAATGTCACACCAGGTACATAAGATACTAAACCGGTATTGTACCAGTGACTTACCGATATCATATCATACAGGTACTAAGTTGACCCCTTAATGGTGTCAACAAGTGCTTGAGGAATGCTTTGCAGCTGTACGAGACGTTTTCTTGTCAGCACTCCCACTCGACTCGACAGCGCTTATTTCGTGTATGCCAAGCTTGTTGCGAAGAACACAAAATTGGGCTGCAGGAATGGCCTTGGTCAGGATATCCGCAAGCATTTCAAGCGTCGGAATGTACTCGAGAACAACTTGGTCATCCAACACTTTTTCACGCACAAAGTGGTAGCGAATGTCAATGTGTTTCGTGCGCTTGTGGAATTCGGGATTCTTGGCCAGTGCTATCGAGCCTTGGTTGTCTTCGTAAATCTTGACCGCTTCGTCATGCTTCATCTCACCAAGCTCACACATGAATGCCTTGAGCCAAACTGCTTCTTGGGTTGCTTCTGAAAGCGCCATGTATTCTGCTTCAGTGGAAGACAAGGCCACCGTGCGCTGTTTCTTGCTTCTCCAGCTGATAACGCCGCCGCTCATCATGAAGACGTATCCGCTTGTGCTTCGTCTTGACTCGACATCCCCGGCCCAGTCTGCATCAGAATAGCCTTGAAGGCGGTTCTTGCAACTTGCTTGAAACTTGATACCAAAATCCTTCGTGCCTTGAATGTATCGGAGAACACGCTTAAGAGCTTGCCAATGAGTCGGGCATGGATCTGCTGCAAATTGACTTAAAACTCCAACTGCTGCTGCCAGATCTGGACGTGTGCCGACCATGAGGTACATAAGACACCCAACAGCATTTCGATATGGTACACCAGCCATGGTTTCTTCGTGTTTGCATCCACCTTCACACATGGACTTGGTCAGCTTGAGGCCGGGATCTTGTGGCGTTCGGACTGGTTTGCAATGTGCCATCTTGAACTTTTCCATAATGTCGTTCGCGAACTTGGTCTGCATGATCCAAACCGTTCCAGCCGCCGTGTCTTGTTTAATCTCCATGCCGAGATAGTACCTGAGCTGACCCATATCAGTCATTTCGAATCGCTCGCTTAGTGCTTGTTTTGTTTCTTGAAGCATCTTTAGACTGCTACTTGCGAGGATCAGGTCGTCAACGTAAAGCGCAACAAAAATCATAGCTTGAGCAGTACGCTTGGTGTACACGCAATGGTCTGATGCACACTTCGTGAACTCTAGTTGCAGCATAAATTCATCAATTGTCTTGTTCCACATTCTTGGTGACTGTTTGAGTCCGTAAAGCGACTTTTTCAACTTGCACACATGATCGGGATGACTTTCATCGACATAACCATCAGGCTGCACCATGAAAATGTCTTCTTCAAGAAATCCATTAAGAAAAGCCGTTTTTACATCCATTTGATGCACCGTAAGACCATACTTGGCACTGAGACTGAGCAATACTCGAATTGAAGTAAATTTAGCCACTGGTGCAAAGGTCTCCTCGTAATCAATGCCAGATTTTTGTGCGAATCCCTTGGCCACCAAACGCGCTTTGTAGCGTTCGACTTCACCGTCTTGGTTCCTCTTGACTCGAAAAACCCATCTGTTTCCAATCGCTTTGCGTCCTTTCGGAAGCGGCACTAAATCCCACGTATTGTTCTTGGTTAGTGACACCATTTCCGAGTCGCAAGCCTTGATCCATTCAGTAGCGTCGCTGGATTCCATCGCCGACTGGTAGGTGGTAGGTATTTCTCCCACTGAATCCACGACATACGCAGCTTCGAAATCTTCTGCGGAAGCTGACATCTCGTCAGGTCCATGCTGCTCTTTGTACTGTGTCGAGCGCTTGGCAGTGGGAAGCTCTGCTGACTCCTCAAGCGATTGCGTCCGTTGATGTCGTTTACTGCCGGACTCAGCGAGGCCTTTAAATCCTCTGCGCTGAGCATAGCGCTTTGCACGTGGAGTCTCTGTGGCGTCCTCGAGTGACTGTGTGCGAAAGTGTCGTTTGGTGCTTGAGTCATCCTTGTCCTCATCCATTTCAGTATCTTGATCTTGATCATCTCTTTGTGAATCCTCATCTGTGCTCCCACTGTCTCCATAATCATCTTCATCACAGCTATCATCACGACTTCCACTATCGAACACATCTTCAAGAAATTTTGCGTCACGGCTAATAACCACACGACCACTCTTCATGCTCTTAAATCGGTATGCTTTTTCATGCTCCGAATACCCAATAAAACGGCAAAGCTGGGCCCGAGCATCGAGCTTAGTACGTTTTTCTTTTGGGACCGTCACAAACGCATGACAGCCAAACACTTTTAAGTTGGCCAAAACAGGTTTTCTTCCAAACCACACTTCATAGGGTGACTGTGCCATCAAAATTCCACGCGTAGGAGACCGAATGCGTAAGAAGTTAGCAGTCATGACTGCTTCCCCCCAATACGCCTTGGACAGTTTTGCATGTTCAAGCATACAACGCGCACATTCCACCAGCGTCCTATTCATACGCTCAACCACTCCATTAAGCTGGGGCGTATATGGCGGCGTGAATTTTTGCACAATACCACGACGTTGACAGAACTTTTTCAATTCGGCAGACGAATACTCGCCACCATTATCACAGCGAAGAGCTTTCACGACTTTACCAGTCTGAGTCTCCGCGTAGGCGACAAAAGTGGCAAACTTGCTTGCGACTTCTGATTTGTTTCGCAGCAAATATACCATGGTAAAATGTGAGTACTCGTCAATAAAAGTGACAAAGTATCGCATGCCACTGAACGTTGCAGTCTGCATCGGCCCACACACATCGCTGTGGATAACTTCTAACAGCTTTGTAGCACGATGGGAGGAATTTGACTGAAATCTTGCACGTGTTTGCTTTCCCAGTGCGCAATCACGACATGCCTCCCACTGATTCACCGATGTAAGCCCAATACCAATGCCATATTTCTTTTTGACAATGGTTTCAAGACCTGAATGGCTTATGTGACCAAGTCGAAGGTGCCAGAGGTACGAAGTGGTGTCCCCATGGCATCCCAACGATTGGCCTCTTGTACTTGAATTGGCTTCATGCACAGCTTGAACAGACCCTTTCCTTCACGAGAGCCAAGTTTCCAGCGGATACCCTTTGTTTCCGAATAACAACCGTCGCGC
>MIQA02018597.1:0-22499 GCA_001887855.2 Sclerospora graminicola
TTCGTCATGCTTCATCTCACCAAGCTCACACATGAATGCCTTGAGCCAAACTGCTTCTTGGGTTGCTTCTGAAAGCGCCATGTATTCTGCTTCAGTGGAAGACAAGGCCACCGTGCGCTGTTTCTTGCTTCTCCAGCTGATAACGCCGCCGCTCATCATGAAGACGTATCCGCTTGTGCTTCGTCTTGACTCGACATCCCCGGCCCAGTCTGCATCAGAATAGCCTTGAAGGCGGTTCTTGCAACTTGCTTGAAACTTGATACCAAAATCCTTCGTGCCTTGAATGTATCGGAGAACACGCTTAAGAGCTTGCCAATGAGTCGGGCATGGATCTGCTGCAAATTGACTTAAAACTCCAACTGCTGCTGCCAGATCTGGACGTGTGCCGACCATGAGGTACATAAGACACCCAACAGCATTTCGATATGGTACACCAGCCATGGTTTCTTCGTGTTTGCATCCACCTTCACACATGGACTTGGTCAGCTTGAGGCCGGGATCTTGTGGCGTTCGGACTGGTTTGCAATGTGCCATCTTGAACTTTTCCATAATGTCGTTCGCGAACTTGGTCTGCATAATCCAAACCGTTCCAGCCGCCGTGTCTTGTTTAATCTCCATGCCGAGATAGTACCTGAGCTGACCCATATCGGTCATTTCGAATCGCTCGCTTAGTGCTTGTTTTGTTTCTTGAAGCATCTTTAGACTGCTACTTGCGAGGATCAGGTCGTCAACGTAAAGCGCAACAAAAATCATAGCTTGAGCAGTACGCTTGGTGTACACGCAATGGTCTGATGCACACTTCGTGAACTCTAGTTGCAGCATCAATTGTCTTGTTCCACATTCTTGGTGACTGTTTGAGTCCGTAAAGCGACTTTTTCAACTTGCACACATGATCGGGATGACTTTCATCGACATAACCATCAGACTGCACCATGAAAATGTCTTCTTCAAGAAATCCATTAAGAAAAGCCGTTTTTACATCCATTTGATGCACCGTAAGACCATACTTGGCACTGAGACTGAGCAATACTCGAATTGAAGTAAATTTTGCCACTGGTGCAAAGGTCTCCTCGTAATCAATGCCATATTTTTGTGCGAATCCCTTGGCCACCAAACGCGCTTTGTAGCGTTCGACTTCACCGTCTTGGTTCCTCTTGACTCGAAAAACCCATCTGTTTCCAATCGCTTTGCGTCCTTTCGGAAGCGGCACTAAATCCCACGTATTGTTCTTGGTTAGTGACACCATTTCCGAGTCGCAAGCCTTGATCCATTCAGTAACGTCGCTGGATTCCATCGCCGACTGGTAGGTGGTTGGTATTTCTCCCACGAATCCACGACATACGCAGCTTCGAAATCTTCTGCGGAAGCTGACATCTCGTCAGGTCCATGCTGCTCTTTGTACTGTGTCGAGCGCTTGGCAGTGGGAAGCTCTGCTGACTCCTCAAACGATTGCGTCCGTTGATGTCGTTTACTGCCGGACTCAGCGAGGCCTTTAAATCCTCTGCGCTGAGCATAGCGCTTTGCACGTGGAGTCTCTGTGGCGTCCTCGAGTGACTGTGTGCGAAAGTGTCGTTTGGTGCTTGAGTCATCCTTGTCCTCATCCATTTCAGTATCTTGATCTTGATCATCTCTTTGTGAATCTTCATCTGTGCTCCCACTGTCTCCATAATCATCTTCATCACAGCTATCATCACGACTTCCACTATCGAACACATCTTCAAGAAATTCTGCGTCACGGCTAATAACCACACGGCCACTCTTCATGCTCTTAAATCGGTATGCTTTTTCATGCTCCGAATACCCAATAAAACGGCAAAGCTGGACCCGAGCATCGAGCTTAGTACGTTTTTCTTTTGGGACCGTCACAAACGCATGACAGCCAAACACTTTTAAGTTGGCCAAAACAGGTTTTCTTCCAAACCACACTTCATAGGGTGACTGTGCCATCAAAATTCCACGCGTAGGAGACCGAATGCGTAAGAAGTTAGCAGTCATGACTGCTTCCCCCCAATACGCCTTGGGCAGTTTTGCATGTTCAAGCATACAACGCGCACATTCCACCAGCGTCCTATTCATACGCTCAGCCACTCCATTAAGCTGGGGCGTATATGGCGGCGTGAAATTTTGCACAATACCAGAACTTTTTCAATTCGGCAGACGAATACTCGCCACCATTATCACAGCGAAGAGCTTTCACGACTTTACCAGTCTGAGCCTCCGCGTAGGCGACAAAAGTGGCAAACTTGCTTGCGACTTCTGATTTGTTTCGCAGCAAATATACCATGGTAAAATGTGAGTACTCGTCAATAAAAGTGACAAAGTATCGCATGCCACTGAACGTTGCAGTCTGCATCGGCCCACACACATCGCTGTGGATAACTTCTAACAGCTTTTTTTTTGCTTTTTTTTTTGCAGCTTTGTAGCACGATAGAAGGAATTTGACTGAAAGCTTGCACGTGTTTGCTTTCCCAGTGCGCAACCACGACATGCCTCCCACTGATTCACCGATGTAAGCCCAATACCAATGCCATATTTCTTTTTGACAATGGTTTCAAGACCTGAATGGCTTATGTGACCAAGTCGAAGGTGCCAGAGGTACGAAGTGGTGTCCCCATGGCATCGCAACGATCTTGTCACATTGGCCTCTTGTACTTGAATTGGCTTCATGCACAGCTTGAACAGAACCTTTCCTTCACGAGAGCCAAGTTTCCAGCGGATACCCTTTGTTTCCGAATAACAACCGTCGCGCTCAAAGATGACAGGACCAACGTCCTTCGTAAAGCGTCCCACAGAAAACAGATTGCGAGAAAGCTTGGGTATGTGCCATACAGACGTCAGCACACCCTTCTTCATTCCACGTGGCGTTGTCATCATCATCGTAATGTCGCCTGTTCCCACAGCTTGAACGATACCGTCGTCCGCCAGATGAACATCAATTGGAGACATGGCCTTGTAATTCTTCATAAATTCCTTCGAGTGGGTCATATGCTGAGTGGCACCAGAGTCAACCAGCCATACATAGCTCGACTTGGTGACGCACGCGCTTCCACCGACCGAAAACAGGTAGTCGCCAGAGTAGTCCTCACTTTCTGCTATGTTGGCGCGCTGTGATCGTTGTCGTTCGGCATTTTCACGAATACGCACTGGACATTTCGCAATCCAATGTCCATTCTCACCACAATAGTGACACGCGCTTGTGGTCTTCGCTGGTGCGGTACGAGCCTTACGTCGACCATTTTCCATCGTCGCAATCCTTGACCATGCGCAGCACCATCAATGCCAGCACCTTGTTCCTTCCGCTTCATGTCCTCATGCAACAATCGAGACGTAACGGGTTCCCACGACAGCGAGTCCGATCTCGACTCCAATGCAGTTATCAGGAACGCGTACGATTCACTCAAACTTGCGAGAAGCGTGATAACCAAATCGTCTTCAGTGATCGGAGCGCCGACCGCATCAAGCTGCTCCGCCAAAGTCTTCATTTTGTTGATGTGTTCAAGTACATCTTCTCCATCTTCCATCTTGGCCGTGAAGAAACGACGACGAAGAAAGAGCTTGTTAGCTAAGCTCTTCTTCTCGAAGTGACCTTCAAGTCGTGACCATGCATCGTGCGCTCTAGTTGCCGAGCGAACCAACGGCAGCTGCGAGTCCTCTAGCGCCAGGCAGATAATTGCCAGTGCCTTCCTTGACTTGCGCTTGAACCCGGATTTATCCAGCGGATTAGTCAACTTCTCCAGCTTGATTTCTCCACTTGTGACTTCCCACAGCTCTCTTTCTTCGAGCACCATCTGCATTTTGAACTTCCACGTATGGAAGTTCGTTCCGTCGAACTTGTTGATGCGAGCGTTAGTGGCGTCCATGACGAAGGCGTAGTCGGAGTCGTTGCTGGGGGCAGAGAAGGCGGGGCTTGGGCTCATAACCTGAAAATAAGGCACTTGAGCTATTGTTGGCAAAATGCAAAGTGAATATATATTTTAGGTCCTTAGTTCACAACTAGTTGCTACCTCTAAGCCACTCATTTTTATATAAGACTAAGTATATCGGGTTCCTGATTTACTCCAGCCAATCAGTGAATGTCACACCAGGTACATAAGATACTAAACCGGTATTGTACCAGTGACTTACCGATATCATATCATACAGGTACTAAGTTGACCCCTTAATGGTGTCAACAAGTGCTTGAGGAATGTTTTGCAGCTGTACGAGACGTTTTCTTGTCAACATATTGATGGTGCAATGCGCGACGAGGATGAGACTGCCGGCATAGATGATGAACCTCGCATGAACTCAATTCGTGTGAAAGGAATTGTGGTTGACGCGCGTAATATGCCACGCCAGACATTACAGGCAGCATGCTTGGTCCTGGGCACCAACCGGTCGATCTACGAAGCCTCCTCCTCAAAGCAATGGAGGTTTCGTATCTACGAGCGGATCAGCAAGTGGCGCTGGCACCACTCTTTCAAGTGACACTCAACAGAATATGTTGCGTGCGCAATCAGCGTCCAACTCGGCTGGAGGAAGTATAGACCGTACTTCAGAGTCCATGTCTTCATCGTTAGATTTTGCTGACAATGAATCGTCGGTGGACTTTGCAAAGGAAGAGAAGAAGGATTGGAGCTCGTGCCAGCCTGAACAACGTCACCGCAATTTTTGTCGGTACCAGAATGTTCACTATGCGCCCCTGATGAGCGTGCTGTGTGGAACTTTCGTGGAGAGATGGATTCTGGTGGGGGTTCCTTGGAACGAGGAGATAGCAGCAAACAAGAAGATTTTGGCAGACAGTGTTGCGTACTGGCGTCTACTGCCGTGTAAGTCGAATTTCAAGTAGTTCCATGTTGTAGCAAGCGCATACTTTTTGAAGTGGAAGACGTACAAGTCGCCAATAGAGAGGACCTCAGACTGAATATTTTGAAGGGGAAAGCTAACAGCGAAGAAAAACACTGCTCTTCGAATAGTACTGAGTCTAGCCAAGAGGAAGATGCGAGCAGCCATGAAAATGAGCATGGATATCTCCTGATCTGGGGAATACACGATAAGCGAAAAGTGGCATTACTGTCCGTTGCTTTCTTTAAAAAATCGGCTAGCAATACGATCAAGATGATATATCACTGAGACTTCTAATTTGTTTGACATCGACTATGACAGCCATGTACTATTTCGTGACATTATCGTAAAAATCATTCCAGACAACGCTTTTCTGGAGAGTGCTTGTTGTTTGTTGAAGTGATAGCACGTTGCGCGTAGAAGTAGGGAAGGTAGAGAAAGAACTTGCTTGCAAGCAGGCAAAAAGAATTATATTTTACTTTATCAAAGACAATAAGCATTATGTCTGTAGAGACATTCAGGTAGAGTTCCTATACCTCAGTAGAAACATTAACACTTTATGTATATATGCACATATAATAAAAGTAGCGGATTCAATGCCACTAATCCTCTTGTGTGTTATTATTCTTCAAAGAGTACAAAGGGTAATGCTTCCTTATTATATATAAGAGGTACTTCTTATAAAAGGGTAAATGTACTGAGACAAGCCATTTACTCCAACAGCCCCTCTGGATTGGATCAGTGCATTTATCAACTGACTATTTTGGACAAATATATATTACCCTTAGAAAAGTTAGAGTAGGTCCAAAGTGATCCGAGAAGGTTGCGATGAAGCTTAAAATTGGTGTAGCTGTTGATTTATCTCTTAAACACTCAGTGGTAATGATTTTGACACTACGCACTTTTGCTACAATGTGATATTTCATTGTTGAAGCCGTTATTGTATTATAAGCCAACTAGGATATTGTTTTTTTTTAATTGACAACTGGCCGTGTGGGTATTTTAAAGGAATAATAAAATGCGTTTGAACCCAATTTTAAGCAGCATTCATTTCATAAAAATAATTAGGTTTGGTACGGTTTGTGCTTATATGAGGCTTCGAGCTGAAATTGGCACTTCTTACCACTCTTAATAATTTTTGTGTCATGACTTAAGAGATACTTAGTAATAAAGTTTGGATTATTACTAAAGCTAGCCAAAATATTAGCAGAGTCTCATTATATAATTTGAATAAAATTGTTCATTGTAAAGTATGTCAAATTTGGTTTCTGAACTAGGGAAAACCTCACATAGGAAAACCTTAGGATGTTCAAGCTTTTTATTTTGTCAAATTTGGTTAGTAAACCAGGGAAAACGTCACAGAGTCTGCGTAGGAAAACCTTAGTGGAAATATCTATTACGAAGTAGTTTGTTTGCTTGCATAGACATTTTGTCACGAGTTGTCACACCAAGTTTAGTTCTTAAATAAAAGAATTGAGGCTTTGGAAGTGCCTTGGTAAAAATATCGGCTATCATGTCCTTTGTATTGCAATATGTAATTGTAAATTGTTGTTGTTCTACTTTTTCTTGCACAAAGTGATAGCGTATATCGATATGCTTAGATCTACCGTGCAAGTCAGGATTATTTGCAAGTTTAATGCAACTTTGGTTGTCTTCGTGAATTATAGTTGGCTTTGTGGATTGAAATCCAAGTTCACTTAGCAGGGATTTTAGAAATATTACTTCCTGCATGCAATGACAGAGTGCAATATACTCAGCTTCCGTTGTGGATAAAACCACAGTATGATGTTTTCGAGAAAGCCACGATATCGGGCTTTTACCGATCATTGTCACAAAACCACCTATAGATCGTCGGGTATCTAAGCAGCTCGCAATGTCAAAGCAGTAAGACTGTCCGTGAGTTGACGGGTAGTCTGCTGGATGGTTCCACCCAGGGTCAGGCCGTGGCTTATTGTGCCATGTAGGTATCTGAAACCTCGAACTACTCCTTTCCAGTGTTCTTCTCCAGTGTTGGAGAGGTATTGACTTACTTCTCTCATGTAGTATGCAAGGTCAGGGCGAGTGCCTATCATAAGATACATGAGGCTGCCGACTGCCTCGCGATATGGAATGTCTTTCATCATATTTATATCAGCTTCTGTTTGAGGGATCATGGCACTAGACAGTTTATGCTGCGGTCAACTGGTGTAGTGACGGGATACGTCACAATATCTTTAAAGCGATCCAGGACCTTAGTTGAATATTTCTCTTGGTGGATAAAGATCGTTCGGTTTTTGCGGTTCCGTTTTATGAACCACCCGAGTAAGTACTTCACCTCCCATAAATTTGTCATATCGAACCTCTGCTTCAGGGCAGATATAATTTCATTGACGAGGGCAGGTGTTGGAGCGATGATCAAAAGATCATCAACATAGACTGCAATATACCATGTCTGATTATAGAGCGATCCGACAAAGACACATCGACCTTTGATGAGACGTCGGAATTTGATGCTCTCCAGGAATTTCGCGAGGGTTTGATACCGCACACGCGGTGCCCTGAGTCCATACAAGCTCTTCTTGAGCTTGCACACCAAATGCTCTTTTCCTGGGATTGTAAATCCTTCAGGTTGCTCCATGTATATTTCTTCATCCAGAAACCCATTAAGAAAAGCAGTCTTCACATCCATTTGGTGAATTTCATAGTTAAGTATCGCTGCTATAGTTAGAAGAAGACGAAGGACTTCCATTCGTAGCACAGGGGAAAAAATTTCTGTGTAGTCAATACCAAACGGTTCGAGAAAACCTTTTATTACTAATCGAGCTTTAAATCGGTCTACTTCGCCGTTGCCGTTGTATTTGACAACCCAGACCCATCGGTTTCGAAGTACTTTCCTTCCTGATGGTCGGGGGACAAGTGTCCATGTGCCGTTATCATCATGAGACTTGATCTCAGATTGAGCAGCATTGAACCAGTCTTCAGCATGAGAAGATGTCATAGCTTCGCGAAATGTACGCGGCTCGGCAATATAGCGAATAGCTAGAGAGTGTATATAAGAATGGACCGACGATGTTTGTCTGCAATATCTTCAGAACGGTTTAAACGAGGAGCGGACTTTTCAAGGACATCGTCATTGAGTTGATCTATGTCATCAAACTTGCGCTTGGTGCCTCGTTGGACTGGTTGTGTAATAAAACTATATGTTTGCTCGTTTCGGTGCAGAGCATCCGCCAAGGACGGCAACTGTATTGATTGAACCGCCGGCGTAGATGCAGCACTCTCTGTAGGTTGACGAGTTTAATTATAGGGTGACGTAGGTAATATAACACGATCCATATACGAGGAATTTTCATCTCTATTATGTTGTTCTAGCTCTGATGATCGATTTGATCTATCTAATCCAGATTCCGTTGGCAAAAATTCCAAGGAGGGGAATACGGTTTCGTCAAAGGTAACATCACGGCTATAGATAATCTTGCCAGTGGAAACATCAAGTAGTCGATAACCACGCTTATGGTCGGGTAGACCGAGATACATGCATATAGTAGCACGTGGATCTAGTTTGTCCCGATGTGCTTCTGGGACGTGGACAAAAGTTTTGCATCCATATAGGTGCGCATTCTTCTTTCAGCTACGCCATTCTGTTCAGGCGTGTATGCCATCGTAAATTGCGTTTTGGTTCCGTATTTGTCCCACAACGTTCGACCAAGTTTTTCATACTCTTTCGCATTGTCAGCTTGAAGAGTTTTAATTTCAGGATCATAATTAATAGACGTATATTGGACAGTGTGAACATCAGAGCGAAAAACATTGAGCGCCTTGCGGCGAAAGTCTTCGTAGCATTCATATAATTCTGAACGAACTTTAATAATATATGTGACTGCGAAACGCGTACAGTCATCAATAAAGATTAGAAAATAGCGACAACCGGTTAGACTTGGTGTCGGCATTGGACCACATATATCACTATGAACTTTTTCAAGAGGAAATTTCGCACGTTCAACAATTTTATTTAGATTAAATGGTTGACGGTGTGACTTTGCTAGTGAACATGAAGAACATGTAATATCTAGTTGCGATCCTACTCCATCGAGTTCATGATCGATGATCGCTTCATTCTTAGGCAAAGCCTGTAATATACGAAAGTTAGGGTGACCCATTCGTTTATGTAAACGTAAAATGGCTGACTTACCATGAAGGGTGATCAGAGCCGTCGGGTTGCTGGTCGATATCGACTTCGGACTTGCCATGAATTGGTGCAAGTCGGCATGCGTGGCAATTTTGGCCTTCACGCTAAAATGTTGACTCGTATTAATCGCGCATTGCATGCGATTAAAAGAGAAGCGAAAATCTTCCTTCACAGCCGCAGGCACCGAAAACAAATTAAACTTGAGATCGGGCGCGTAGAGAACGTTGCGCATCTTGAGCGTCTGAGGTCGTCCTTTGGAATCGATGACATTGAGGGAGATATCACCAATCGCAAGGATCGGGATTTGGTTCTTCCCACCAACAGTGATCCAGCCTGTGTAAGGCGTTGTTGTCGTGAACCACGCTTGGTTATACGTCACGTGACGCGTACAACCAGAGTCGATAGTCCAGACCGGATCAACATCCGTGGAAGTCATCTTGGCTGTCAAACCGAATGTCGACACGGTGGCGGCAGTGATGGGCAATCATGGCGTTGTTGTGACGGGACTGATGGTACCCGTTGAAAACACTTTGAGAGTCGAAGCCGGAATTTCCTTGGCCATTTCCACGTCCACTGTTACGGTTGCCATGACCGTATTCACGTTGGACATTGCCACGTCGTCCACTATTGCCATTCCGGTTGGAACCACGTGCATATGGATGTTGACGGTTTCCATGATTGTTTGGCATTTTATGTGGGTTATTCGGGCGCGTACCCGGCCACTTAAAGTTGGGTGGAATCACCGTATTCGGTTTTACCTAACCCATCGACATGTCATTCACCAACACCCGGCACGTAGCCGTGGTATGGGTGGTTCGTCCACAGTACGAGCACATGCGCTGGCTGTCGGTGCTTACACCCGCAAGGGCTTCAGCATTCGGGACAAATGCAGCGGACACCAAAGCACGTTCATTCTGGGTCTCTTTGCTCTCGGGAGTACCACGAGACAGCGCGAATCGTTCTTGCGCAAGCTTTTTGGTCACACGGGACTCCAAGTTGCTTTTAAGCTCTCTGAGAGGCAAAATCCCACGTTTTCCGCGCCAAATGCGCATCTCACTCTCCCACGATGCAGGCATCGCGTTGAAGAGGAACACAGAGAAACGTTGTCGTCAAAACTGTTGTTCAGTACGGTGAATCCGATACACTTGCACTTATATGTGCATATATACATAAAGTGTTAATGTTTCTACTGAGGTATAGGAACTCTACCTCTCTACAGACATAATGCTTATTGTCTTTGATAAAAGTAAAATATAATTCTTTTTGCCTTCTTGCAAGCAAGTTCTTTCTCTACCTTCCCTACTTCTACGCGCAACGTGCTATCACTTCAACAGGTTATGATCCCAAGCTCCACCTCATCCGATCTTCCTCGCCTGACCGGGTCCGACAACTTTGACGTTTGGAATACCCGTATCCAAGCATACCTCGACGGGAAAAATCTTCTCTGATTCATTGAAGACCCAAACTACGAGCTCAACCCGACCGTTGACGATGACGACGAAGACATGGTTTCGGTCACCGACGATGATCCAGATTCGGATTCCAACTGTGAAGAAGAAGATAACTTGCGGGACGAGAATTTGAAACTGGATCAAGAACTCGACGACGAAGAAGGAGATTTCGTGACATCAACCGACGTCCGCCCCCATGGCGATCGAGGATCCAGTAGTTCAAGGTGAAAATGAGGACGACGTACCAGTGCCTACAACCCCTGTTCTCCCTGCTTCTGCTCGAGTCGAGTCTTTCGGAACCCTGAAAGCCAAGAAACTTGCCAAAGCGAAAGCAAAAGCGGCAAAGGCGAAGGCGAGAACCAAGGCAAAGGCCAAGGCCAAGATGAAAACAAAGGTTCTTCTGGCTGCTGCACAGATGCGTCGCCTGAATGCGCAAGTCAAGTCGTTTTTGATGAAGACACTTGATGACAAGCACATTCGGATCGTCAAGGGCTTCGACAAGGCCTACGATATCTATCAAGCAATATGCGACCGCTATAAGGGCACCAAGGCATACGGTGATCCCTACGGTATTATGAACTACATGTACAATGCTCGTTACCAGGAAGGTGTCGCTATGACGGAGTTCATTCTCAAGTACGAGGATGCCATGAGTGGGCTGAATACAAGTGCCACTAATCCTCTTGTGTGTTATTATTCTTCAAAGAGTACAAAGGGTAATGCTTCCTTATTATATATAAGAGGTACTTCTTATAAAAGGGTAAATGTACTGAGACAAGCCATTTACTCCAACATTGTTCTCGTGCACAAATATATGAATACCTGATACTAGTCTGTTCATCTGAATAATGTGCACAAGGGTTTTTTGTGGAAGCCACAAAATTGGTAAAAACATTTTATTGGCTAAATGTACCTTCATTTTGAGGTAAACGTAGTATCTAAAACTGCGCGCCAAAATTATAATTCGAAGCCAACAAACACCGCAGTATTCGGCCAGCCATTGTAGTATAGATCAGTACCGTGTTGATCGACCCACCAAGTAGGGCAAGTTTGGTAGAATATGGGCGAGGGAGAGCGGCCATGCGATATAAAATAACGTCTAAAGTCGGTTAACGAAGATATCGACTGGTTTTTCAAAGCGGGGACTCGTAGTGTGTGCGTGAGAGGAAATTGACAAACAGACCTGAACTTAAGGTCATACGTTCGCTAACAGACCCAATGCGTTTGGTTCTAATCTTGTAACATGGAGCCGGACGAAGATATGCTATTGGAAAGGTGCCGCGGCAAACCTTCGCTGGACGGCGCGACGAGCGAAAACATACCTTCTTTACAGTTGCTTTTGCGATCAATGGTGGGGTCGTGGGTTTTATTGCGGTGCGCATTTACAATTGAGTGACATAGTTTAATTGACGCTAGATACGAAGTTGATTTCTCTCTTTTCCTTGTTATGTGGATATTAGTGCTTCTTCGGACTCCAAATATTAAAGGCATCTTCTTCACTGTACATCATGAAGACAGCTGATCTCACAGTCTCAAGATCTTCCTCATCTTCTTGGCAACGTCCTGCATTGGCGGAGGTGTGTCGGCTCTGTGGTTGCAGGTGCATCAGAGTCACGCAGAACGCGTCATCTTGTGAACCCTGAATGCTAGTATTATTGCCTGCGTCGCTTCTTCGCTAGCCGCCTTCTATGACTCGGGCATGGCTGGCAAAACTATTGGCTTTCTAAACCTCTTCTTAGCTCTCACAATTATCACCTATTACGTCTCGGTATGACGATCGATCGCTTTTGCAGCATCCAAATTGACTGCCGCCTCTCGAGTTTTACGGGTATTTCCTGGAACTATCTCATCAGCTTACATGGCTTTGTTGGCGCAAGGAGTGTGGGCAATAGTATGGAGTTTGGCCGTTGTCGGTGTTCTCGCGAAAGCAAATGGAAATTTTCATGACCTTAACTCGTTTGGCAACACATGCTTCTGCTTTATGCTGCTGAGGTGGGATTCATTCATCACTTTCTTCTACACCCATATTTGACCTAATCCTGAGCGAATTGCAGCCTTTACTGGTTCATGCAGGCTGCTAAAAATGTGGTGCATTGCATCACCGCCGGTGCAATTGGTGATTGGTGGTTTGGGGCTCATGACGCAAATACAATCCAACGAGCGCAAACGCGTGCACTCACGACGTCTTTTGGATCCATTTGTGTGGGATCTCTGGTGGTTGCTATTTTGAACGCCTTGCACACTGTGTTCCTATTAACCCGGCAGAGAAAAGCAATGGGAACTGCTAACGCGTGTCTGGAATTTCTGGTAAAGCTGTTAATGCGAAATATGCAATATTTCAACAAGTACACATTCTGTAAAGTAGCGTTATACGGCAAAGAATTCCGGCTAGCAGGATCAGACACGATGCATATTTTCCGGAATCGTGGCTGGACTACTCTGCTTATGGACTCTCTTATTTCGAGTGTCCTTTCGATGGGGTGCTTGGTTGCGGGTACGTCCGAAATTTTTTGCAAAAGTAGAATTCAACTTCATTGAATTGAACCCTGAATGACTTGTGTATTGACAGGCACGGTATCTGGAGTCATCGGCTCGGCGTGGCTGTATGTTACTCTCTGGTGCACGCCGGACGAGCTGGCTAAACACCCGGCCGAATGTCGTACGTCTTTTTTCGACATGAATCGTGGATGCATCGTTTATTGATATATTTTTGTTCTATACCTTGTAGAGACATTTAACGTCATCGTTTTCACTTTTGTGGCTTGTGCTTCGATCGGTTATGCCATGTGCATGATAATATCAACCATTTTGGACTCTATCGTCGCGTCCATCTTCGTATGCTTCGCCGAGGTACGTTTGTACCTGGATATCACTAGATATCACTACAGCGGCGTCATGAATCAGAACGCCACCTTGAGTCGGCATGCATTTATA
This sequence comes from Sclerospora graminicola, assembly GCA_001887855.2. Taxonomy (NCBI): domain Eukaryota; phylum Oomycota; class Peronosporomycetes; order Peronosporales; family Peronosporaceae; genus Sclerospora; species Sclerospora graminicola. The sequence continues at coordinate 13,378 of MIQA02018597.1, forward strand.
TTATACTTACCAAATGCATTTTTACGTGCCATGATGTATGACCAGGACCCTGTGGCACTGCAGCGATCCCACCCAGAGGAGCATTCGCGTCTTATCGAGGCTTGGAGTCGCTTGCAACCGGATTTATTGAGATTTTCGTGTAAGTCGCTTTAAGTGTAACATTATGAATCAGGTTGTAAAACCTGAGCCTACCGCTATCTAATTGGTGTGAATTTTCAAGAAAAATGCATTGTCCGAGCTGACCTTCTAAAATCTTAACGAGCCATGATACAGTAGAAATGTGCACGGTCTTGAGCCATTTGTGCAAACACTTCCACATTGATAACCGTAGCGACAAGTCGGATGCTACGAGATCAAAATCGTGAGATGGCGCAGCTCTACCAGAGCCATTTAGCTGCCAATGACTCGCAGATGCCGACGGAGATCCCAGTGAAACTAAAGACGCCAACTTTTAATCCACCGTCTACATCGCCGCCCCCCCTGGCAGTGCAAGTGCTGCGATAGCGTTATTTTCTATACGCAGCCCTTCTTTGCCGATTTCCATCAATCGCTTTCCAATTTGAACCTTGGCAGGACGACGCATACGCAAATCAAACGATTGGTTAGCCAGTGAGCGTACTTTATGGCTCTGGCGACCGTTGCAAATGCAAATTATCGGGGTCTTCGACTTTTTTATGAGCTGAATAAGTTCCGCCGTCCCACCGCGATCCTCACCTGACATACCGTCGACCTCGTCCATGATAATAACCCGACGTGCTAGATGCATGGTTTGCTTAGATTTGCTCGTAGGCTAAGAAAAATCAAGAGCTTGTGTACCTAGCACTCCTTTAGGTCCCGTTTGAAACCTTTTCTTGCTACGGGTATCACTTGCGTTCAGCTTAAGGCTTTCAAACCCACACTCGCGAGCAACCAAGTTCGCATTGGTGGTTTTACCAATACCGGGAGGGCCGGATAGCAGCACAGTCTTAGCTCCACGGTTTTCTGACAACTTCGTTGAAAATGGATTTTTTGGCCCCTTTCACTTGCATCGCCTCCCAATCCAATAGCCACGTTTCAACTTTTACCTAGCTCAATATTACCGATCATATCTTCACGAGTTTGAGGCTTGTACTCGCCAGTCCATAACTCGTGATTAATTGATCTATAGTGCGGCATGAGCAACAAATACAACAGAAACAATTTACCATTAATAAGGGATTTGCTAAGAAATACATACAGACGTACGTGTTTAGCTTTTGCTTGCCGTTGACAGCTTCTGATTTTAACTTTATTTTCTCCACTACCAAGTCATGTGTCCTCTGAGCTGCCAGTCACCAAATACTTGGTATTGCGAGTAATGCTCTTCGCAACAGACCCACCGCAAGCCTTGACAAGATGCACCGCATCATCGTGAGACAGATTCTCAAGTTCACCAGAGAAAGCCATCGTCTTGCCATCCAAACAGTCTGAGCAAGGCAATTGACACCTTGTTTTAAGCATCTTTCTGCTTTCCAATTGTGTCTTGCACATCACCAATATCAGAGCATCTAGAGTTTAAAATAACGGAGTTGTCGCTAGTTTCCGTGATTATAGTAGGCTTCATTTTTGGCATCTCCTCACCATCACGATCCCCACGACGCATTTGCTTTCTCAACTTCTCCAATTCTTTATCTGCCTTCTTGATTTTCAGCTTTTTGTTGTATGACTGCATCTCATCATCGGAGTTGGATTGCATCTCAAAGTCTGAGTCTGAGTCTACACTCATCTTTTGCTTATTAGCTGGAGATTTGCGTTTGCTGCCGACGCTCTCTTAGTCTTCATCGCTGTCGTCTAGAATCACCACATTACCTTGTGTCCTTCTGCTTTCTCAATGGACATCTCACGTGGAGCGAAAAGTCCCGGTAGTACCAGTTTCACTGACAATACACATGAGGGTTGTAAATTCGGCTCGAATCTTCCTCGATTTTACAGCAGCTTTTACGTAAAAGAATTGTTCGATGTCATGCATGTAATTGAAGCCGTCATTCTGGATCCGTAATGCAGTATTGCTCTAATTTGTCGAACTGGTGCACCAAGGGTGAGTACCAAATCCAATACCGGTACTTCGAAGTAGGTGTGTGTGTGTAGCTTAAATCAAGGGTTAAATTTTCTAAAATTGACTCATAAATATTACGTGGAATCCCATTGGCGAAAATATTTTCTTTGGTCTTGAAAAACGTTCTTTTGAATCTGAAGCATTGTGTGCTCTGTACCACTTTTCAGCCTAATCGCGTGGGCTCACTAGATAGAGCTCGATTAGACAATTCTAAAACTGTATTTTTGGGTAATATCGCTGCGATGGTTGCGTTTTGCGAAGAATTTAGTATCGGACCCCAAAAACTGATCAAATTAACCCTCGTATTGACGGCAAAACACCTCAAATAAATGTCTAAAAATTCCACTGCATAGAGAAAAGTGCTGCAAACGCAATAGTGAAAGTTGTACCAAAATTGGAGCTTTAGTTTTTTTGATACCTCATTTCTCCGTTGTGCACATTCTATACCTGAACAGACTAGTATTAACTGCCACAACCCAACCCCAAATAACATAATCAAATAGGGTTTGGAAGAACTCCGATTTGATCCCCCTTTTCAGTTTTATTAGCGCTGAATCAGCCAGACATTTTGGCACTACAGTAAAGAGTGTCATTAGTGTGGGCCATACTAATTTCGCACTAAAATTTTTGCATGGGAAATCGAAATTAGTGTGGGCTTCGGTAATTCTGCACCCACGCTAATAATGTCGCTGCGAAATTAGTATAGGCCACACTAATCGTTTCGTGCAAAAATAGCGTGGGTTTCGCGCTTCAGCAATATAATACACTTCAATTATAATTTCCTAATAAGATAGAGAAGGGCTCACAATTTGATGTTCAGACCAGAGGACTGAACTAGAATGTGGATGTTAACGTATCTAGGTCGTGAGTTGTGAGGTGTATTAACAACCACAGTTATTGTGTCATATAACTTAGATACTCAACCACCACGTGATGTGTTCATAACGTTAATTCTGTAAGTGCATTATTATTATCACTATATGAGTACTACTAATAAAGAAAGCGCTGCTAGGCAAAATTGCTCCTTCTCCGTTCATGCTATATTATTCTTGCTAAGCAATCTCTATGATGTTGCTCTACCATTCTTGCTAAAAAGATTACAGCGGGCCTTTCTTATTGACACGTACCAAGTGAAATCTTTCGTTTTGCAAGAATTTGTTTAATTAATAATGAACAAGAAAAATGGGGGGATTTCCGTATTTGTATTTTCACTTAAACTATGAAGCTTAGTGCAATACAGTATTAGAACAGCATTGTATTATCGGAGCTTGCTATCGGCATATCCCCCAATTAATGCTCCTATTACATGCCACAAGAATTATGGGTTTTGGCCGTAAACAGAATGTGCGAAATTAGTGTGACTTATTGAAAGATATCAAAATTAGTGTGGCCCATGGTATTTGCGTAGCCACACTATTTTCCCACCCACACTAATGACACTTTTACTGTACCTTTTACAGACATGACCATACTACAGTCTGCGACATTAAACTAAGATATTTAAAAAAAATATTTCATCTTTTCATTCGTTGAAAATAGTTCACATTATAGCGAATCACAAGAGCTCTCTACTGCACCTCTTTTTGCTTCCAAATTCGTCGAGGTTTTGAAATTACGACCAGATTATTACTTACGGAGGTGTGGCCCACAATATGAACATTAATTTGGGTTTGCCGTAAAATTGAGTAAGCTTGCTTCTAGCCGCTCGTTGAGCGATACAAATCGATTGACTATGAAGTTCAGTGTTTGGCGGGCATCTGGTCCACTTTTTAGCGCGCCCAAAATGGCGAAAGCGAAGCATTTAAACGAATGAGAACGGAGGTCAATTTTTGCTCTCCATGGGAAGGGTGGATGATTAGGACGATCACTACAGCTATGAAACGCTCCACGGGGGCGTGTTATGGCGTAATTAAATCTTCCTCCAAGTTAAAGCGCTTGAAATCACGTGAAGCGACTCCAAAAATAGCTGAACGTGACACGCGCCACATCATCCGCCGTACCATTTGTCCGCAAAGTAGGTGAACGACAAGCTCACATTTGCTTGCAGCGTGCGAACCGTGTAGCGCGTCATTCGCGGGCTCGACTGGCTGAAGTACAAGAACCGAGCGGCATGCCCAGCACTCACAAAATGAGACAAGGAGGTAAGGGGCAAATGGGCGGAAGAATTCGCCCTCTAGATGTTGGAATTTTGGATGATGTGATCTGTTGTGAAAACTGACGTTTAAATTCCTGCTAACGAGATTATCGTGGTTTCTTTGATATTGTGAATTTTAGGCTAAGTAGTATTTTAGCTGAAACTATACTTAATTTTTACATAATACATACTTTCATTTTTGTCGAGTAAACAAAGCATCGGTTCCTTACCTCCTGGGAACTTCCGCGCGTCTGGCACTAATACGCGAGACATTTAGGTAGAGGCAACACACGCATCTGACGGATAAGCCCTATACTGACCGATAGGGCGGCACTACACTACAAGAAGGCATATAACGCACTAACCGGTGTTTATTTACTTTACGTGGAGATACGAACGACTACGTGACAATCTACACTTCCCTACAGGTTATGAGCCCAAGGACACGGGACTCAAAACTGGATTTCTAAGTTTTCGAAGTTTACTAAAGTTTTCGTTTAAAGTACGAATCTCGGTGGAAGTTCTCTGTGCCGAAGGGAGACACTGGTTTATTCTCTTTCGTTTGTTTTTCGTGGTTATAAAATTGACTAAGTGGAAAAATGACTGAGGAAAGACTGGACATGGCTGCTATGATGGAGTACATCAAGCGTTTGGAGAACAAAATTGAAGCCGTGGAAGAGGAGAAGTCGCAAGATTGTGCTTCTATAATTTCGCCCAAGTCGAAAGAATCTGATCACGATAGCATATTTAAAGAAGCAGTGAAAAACAATGGTCCGTTTGGAAAACGGATGACTATGGAAGATTTGGGTGGAGATAACAGTATTGAACAGCGGTGCGCAATGGCAAACACCGGGAAGAAATGAAGCGAGAATGTACGACAATCATGAAAGACAAAATGTGTGTCGTGCTGGAAATATGAAGATACCTAAGTTGACGATAAAGAATTTTTTCTGGAGAAGAAATTTATCCTGGATTGGGTGCAGGTTTCAGGCAATGGGCCTACCTGTTTATTGAAGCAGTGGATGCGCGCAACTCTCGTCTGGTTTTGAATGGACGGAGCGCCTCAAGGTAAACAAGTTAAGCGAACATTTGGAGGTCGTAGCGGCGAGCTACTTCTAAGCAAACATTATGACTTGGTGGCAGATATCACAAGAGCTGCATTACGCTTTGGATCAACTATATCATGCGTTCAAAGTTAATATTACGCATCAGCAGGCAGCAGCATTGTTTGCACAAGAAAAGGATGCTCGGAGGTCATGGACCCAGCATTTTTTATACTTTGTGGCTTAAGCACGTGAGAGTGGATCACACGTGCGACTTATCGTTGAAAACAGTGCAAAGTATGCGGCTCCTGGATTAAAAATGGGTTTAATGATACGTTATAACCCACAGCGCATCGACTACATACTACACGCCCAAGAGCTTATTGCGTGGGCGCAAGAATTGGAGGATGATGAAGAAACAAGCGAGAAGTGTGGTAAATTTCGTGGATGAAAGAAAGAAAAAGCGAACGCGTTTCGCATGCGGCATGGACGGCCACACGCAAAAATATTGCCGACAAGGAACCCAAAGGAATCAAAACAAGTATCACGAGCGTAAACCAAGGCAAAAACAGATGAAAATGGTGAAAAAAACTTTGTACTGTCAACAATTGGGTATGGAGGAAAACCACAGAAGATGTCGAAGAAAGACATACCGGATGATGAGGAAGTTTGGATAATTGACAGTGGTGCTAACCGTCATCTCGTGTCAAGTAAGGAATTTCTGGAAGATGCGATGGACTGTGGAGATAACGAGGATTTACTTTTGCCTGATGGGGCAAAACTGAGCGTTATGAAAGTTGGAAAAGTGCATCTGAAAAGCAAATTCTCGACGATACTGCTTACAGAAGCGTATTATGCGCCGAAATTGGCGAACAATCTCATTTCGCTTGGGAATCTGAAGAAGAAAGGGTGCACGCTTAAAGACACTGAATAAAGATGAAGATGATGCACGGATACGACACGTTATTTGATGTGCAAGTGGCTGGATGTGTATTTACGGCAAAGTTAAGTCTGGTGAAAAGTTTGGTAGTGTGTGAAAAATTCTCGAACATGATTATGACGACAATGGAGAACAGTGAACGTGATGATCCACAGGAAGGATCATTACACCATTTTCATTTACGTTTGGGGCATCTGTCCTACGACACAGTGGAGAGATTAGCAAAGGATCCGGCATCTGGGATCAAGCTAACTGACAAGCGTTGGCCGAATTGACTGACCTGTGCAGAGGGTAAAGGAACCCGAACGAAACAACCAAGGCAGGACAGCGGGCAGAACGCACCAATAGACAGAATCGGTGGCGTCATCTGTAGCGATTTAAAAGGGCCTATCACGCCGAGGGACCGACGTAGAAATAAGTAGCTAATTGTTTTTGTGGATCATTTTTCAAACTATGTTCGCGTCTTTCCTGCAAAATCAAAGGATCAGGCTGCGAAAAAAATCGAGCATTTTTTGTCGTGGTTTGAAAATGAGTTTAATTGTCGAATTCACGTGTTACGAACTGATGGCGGTGGAGAATATCGGAACGTGGATCTGTTTTGCAAACGGACTGATGTTAGAAGGCAGTTTACCGAAGCGGGTAATCCTGCATCGAATGGAAAGGAAGAACGGATGAATAGAACGACTTTTAACTATTATTTTCGGATCTGGAGGCTAACGTTTTGGTCTGAGGCAGCAGAATATGCAAGCATTTGCTGTTTTGCTAGCAATGAAGAGTGACACTATATAAATATCGACCCGGCGGAAATATATGCGTCGTGATAGATGGTTCAAAGTCGTAGGAATGATTGATGGGCCCGTGGAGTGCTACATTTTGAATCGGAGCCCGACGCGCGCAAATTTACGAAAGATGTCACCTATTGAAGTTCTCACGAGAAAGAAAGTTAATATCTCGGATATTGCGATTTTTGGATCGCCGTGCATGGCTTGGCGTGACGCAAAGAATACATCACTTGGCAAACACGCAGAAAAGGCGTTGATTCTCGGAAAAATGATGAAATAAAAGGCTACAAAGTGTTACTTTTGAAGGACAGAGTGGTGACTACTAAAGGACACGTGTATCATGTGGAAACACTAGGCGAAAAAGAAAATGAGAAGTTGTCACGAATGATGAACGATGACGTGGAAATATGCCACGAAAATAATGGAGATAAAAAAGTTTCGAAGGAGAAAGCAGGCAAAGTTCGTGAGAAGAAATCAAGAAAGGAATTGCCACCAAGAAAGTCAACGAGGAAGATAAAGAAAACTCAGAAGTTGATTTAGTTCGAAAAAGATGAAAAACAGCGTGGAGCAGCTGAAGAAGACATTTTGAGTGAAAACAACAGATAGTATGGTACAAGTGATGAAAATACGTTCTTTGCGTTTGCTGTTTGTGACGTGGACAATCCGGATAGCTCATAAGGGTAATCAGTCTGAAAAATGGAAAACAGCTGAAAGGGAAGAGCTAAAAGCCCTAGAAGATTTGGAAACTTGGGAGGTGATGAAACGTACGAATGGAGTGAAAACTCTACCAACTAAATGGGTTTATAAAACCAAGTTGAAGAACGACGGTACGGTGGAGCGATACAAGGCACGTTTGGTAGCTCGTGGCGATAAACAAGTTTATGGAGAAAATTATTTTTTCACGTTTTCAACAGTGATGGAGATAAATAATACGAAGGTTATTTTGATATTGTCGATTGTGTGGAATGTGCCTGCGAGACACGGAGACGTTCCGAGTGCCTATCCGAAGGCGACATCGGAAAAGAATTACGACATTTATCTTCAAATTCCACAAGGCATGGAAATTTCAAGTGACACGCTGAAAAAATTGGATGCTACGAGTTCGAAGGAGCTGATGCTCAAGTTAAAACGAAACCTTTATGGCCTGAAGAAGGCAGGAAGACTGTGGTATGACCTACTATGTGAAACCCTGGTTAAGATGGATTTTTTTCAGTGTCCAACAGACACTTGCATCTTTGTAAGAATTGACGAGAAGGGGACGATAGTGGTTGGAGTATATGTCGATGATTTACTGGTTACAGCAACAGAGACGAAGCTTGTGGATGACTTTTTAAAAATGCAGGTATTGGAATTAAACGACTTTGGGAACGTAGAGAATATCTCGGGATGATAATTTTGGGTGGTTCTACGGATGGATACACTATTGATCAAGAAGGAACTATCGTTGAAATGCTTGAGAAGCATGGTTTGCACGATGCAAACGAAGTAAGGACACCTGTTTTGAATTTGGAGGACACGAAAGAATTGAATGAACTGCTACCGACTATATCTCGTAGAAATGCACCTACAATTAAAGATTTTCAGTCTCTCGTGGGAAATTTACTATGGATTTCACGAATTTCTCGTCCAGACATATCATTCGCCGTGCATCGCGCAACGAGGCACACGCACGCGCCAAGTTTGAATGATTTCAAGGTTGCGAAACGGATAGCAAGGTACCTGAAAGGAAGCAAGAATTTGAAGCTACATTTACGTGGAGATAAGGATCTGAAATTGCCATTACGGATCGTAAGTTACAGTGATGCCGACGATGCGGCCAATCGTGTGGATCGAAAAAGTGTGAGCGCGAATGTAATTTTCGTGAGTAGAAAAATAACAGGGTGGAGTTGCAAGAAGCAGGGATCTGTTGCCCTATCGACTGCAGAGGCGGAGTTTGTCGCGGCCGCTGCAGGTGGAAGAGAAGCATTGGGTTTGAAGGAGTTATTTGAAGAAATCGGTATCAAGACGAAGACTCCTATAGTGCTGAAAATCGACAACCAAGCCACGATCAAGCAGCTCAAGAACGAAGCTAGCGCGGCAAGTGCCAAGCACATTGATGTTAAGTTGAAATTTTTGAAGGATTTCGCGAAACGTGGAATTGTGTAGTCTG
>MIQA02018598.1:0-18543 GCA_001887855.2 Sclerospora graminicola
GCCGACGCTCTCTTCGTCTTCATCGCTGTCGTCTAGAATCACCACATTACCTTGTGTCCTTCTGCTTTCTCAATGGACATATCACGTGGAGCGAAAAGTCCCGGTAGTACCAGTTTCACTGACAATACACATGAGGGTTGTAAATTCGGCTCGAATCTTCCTCGATTTTACAGCAGCTTTTACGTAAAAGAATTGTTCGATGTCATGCATGTAATTGAAGCCGTCATTCTGGATCCGTAATGCAGTATTGCTCTAATTTGTCGAACTGGTGCACCAAGGGTGAGTACCAAATCCAATACCGGTACTTCGAAGTAGGTGTGTGTGTAGCATAAATCAAGGGTTAAATTTTCTAAAATTGACTCATAAATATTACGTGGAATCCCATTGGCGAAAATATTTTCTTTGGTCTTGAAAAACCTTCTTTTGAATCTGAAGCATTGTGTGCTCTGTACCACTTTTCAGCCCAATCGCGTGGGCTCACTAGATAGAGCTCGATTAGACAATTCTAAAACTGTATTTTTGGGTAATATCGCTGCGATGGTTGCGTTTTGCGAAGAATTTAGTATCGGACCCCAAAAACTGATCAAATTAACCCTCGTATTGACGGCAAAACACCTCAAATAAATGTCTAAAAATTCCACTGCATAGAGAAAAGTGCTGCAAACGCAATAGTGAAAGTTGTACCAAAATTGGAGCTTTAGTTTTTTTGATACCTCATTTCTCCGTTGTGCACATTCTATACCTGAACAGACTAGTATTAACTGCCACAACCCAACCCCAAATAACATAATCAAATAGGGTTTGGAAGAACTCCGATTTGATCCCCCTTTTCAGTTTTATTAGCGCTGAATCAGCCAGACATTTTGGCACTACAGTAAAGAGTGTCATTAGTGTGGGCCATACTAATTTCGCACTAAAATTTTTGCATGGGAAATCGAAATTAGTGTGGGCTTCGGTAATTCTGCACCCACGCTAATAATGTCGCTGCGAAATTAGTATAGGCCACACTAATCGTTTCGTGCAAAAATAGCGTGGGTTTCGCGCTTCAGCAATATAATACACTTCAATTATAATTTCCTAATAAGATAGAGAAGGGCTCACAATTTGATGTTCAGACCAGAGGACTGAACTAGAATGTGGATGTTAACGTATCTAGGTCGTGAGTTGTGAGGTGTATTAACAACCACAGTTATTGTGTCATATAACTTAGATACTCAACCACCACGTGATGTGTTCATAACGTTAATTCTGTAAGTGCATTATTATTATCACTATATGAGTACTACTAATAAAGAAAGCGCTGCTAGGCAAAATTGCTCCTTCTCCGTTCATGCTATATTATTCTTGCTAAGCAATCTCTATGATGTTGCTCTACCATTCTTGCTAAAAAGATTACAGCGGGCCTTTCTTATTGACACGTACCAAGTGAAATCTTTCGTTTTGCAAGAATTTGTTTAATTAAAATGAACAAGAAAAATGGGGGGATTTCCGTATTTGTATTTTCACTTAAACTATGAAGCTTAGTGCAATACAGTATTAGAACAGCATTGTATTATCGGAGCTTGCTATCGGCATATCCCCCAATTAATGCTCCTATTACATGCCACAAGAATTATGGGTTTTGGCCGTAAACAGAATGTGCGAAATTAGTGTGACTTATTGAAAGATATCAAAATTAGTGTGGCCCATGGTATTTGCGTAGCCACACTATTTTCCCACCCACACTAATGACACTTTTACTGTACCTTTTACAGACATGACCATACTACAGTCTGCGACATTAAACTAAGATATTTAAAAAAAATATTTCATCTTTTCATTCGTTGAAAATAGTTCACATTATAGCGAATCACAAGAGCTCTCTACTGCACCTCTTTTTGCTTCCAAATTCGTCGAGGTTTTGAAATTACGACCAGATTATTACTTACGGAGGTGTGGCCCACAATATGAACATTAATTTGGGTTTGCCGTAAAATTGAGTAAGCTTGCTTCTAGCCGCTCGTTGAGCGATACAAATCGATTGACTATGAAGTTCAGTGTTTGGCGGGCATCTGGTCCACTTTTTAGCGCGCCCAAAATGGCGAAAGCGAAGCATTTAAACGAATGAGAACGGAGGTCAATTTTTGCTCTCCATGGGAAGGGTGGATGATTAGGACGATCACTACAGCTATGAAACGCTCCACGGGGGCGTGTTATGGCGTAATTAAATCTTCCTCCAAGTTAAAGCGCTTGAAATCACGTGAAGCGACTCCAAAAATAGCTGAACGTGACACGCGCCACATCATCCGCCGTACCATTTGTCCGCAAAGTAGGTGAACGACAAGCTCACATTTGCTTGCAGCGTGCGAACCGTGTAGCGCGTCATTCGCGGGCTCGACTGGCTGAAGTACAAGAACCGAGCGGCATGCCCAGCACTCACAAAATGAGACAAGGAGGTAAGGGGCAAATGGGCGGAAGAATTCGCCCTCTAGATGTTGGAATTTTGGATGATGTGATCTGTTGTGAAAACTGACGTTTAAATTCCTGCTAACGAGATTATCGTGGTTTCTTTGCATATTGTGAATTTTAGGTTAAGTAGTATTTTAGCTGAAACTACACTTAATTTTTACATAATACATACTTTCATTTTTGTCGAGTAAACAAAGCATCGGTTCCTTACCTCCTGGGAACTTCCGCGCGTCTGGCACTAATACGCGAGACATTTAGGTAGAGGCAACACACGCATCTGACGGATAAGCCCTATACTGACCGATAGGGCGGCACTACACTACAAGAAGGCATATAACGCACTAACCGGTGTTTATTTACTTTACGTGGAGATACGAACGACTACGTGACAATCTACACTTCCCTACAGGTTATGAGCCCAAGGACACGGGACTCAAAACTGGATTTCTAAGTTTTCGAAGTTTACTAAAGTTTTCGTTTAAAGTACGAATCTCGGTGGAAGTTCTCTGTGCCGAAGGGAGACACTGGTTTATTCTCTTTCGTTTGTTTTTCGTGGTTATAAAATTGACTAAGTGGAAAAATGACTGAGGAAAGACTGGACATGGCTGCTATGATGGAGTACATCAAGCGTTTGGAGAACAAAATTGAAGCCGTGGAAGAGGAGAAGTCGCAAGATTGTGCTTCTATAATTTCGCCCAAGTCGAAAGAATCTGATCACGATAGCATATTTAAAGAAGCAGTGAAAAACAATGGTCCGTTTGGAAAACGGATGACTATGGAAGATTTGGGTGGAGATAACAGTATTGAACAGCGGTGCGCAATGGCAAACACCGGGAAGAAATGAAGCGAGAATGTACGACAATCATGAAAGACAAAATGTGTGTCGTGCTGGAAATATGAAGATACCTAAGTTGACGATAAAGAATTTTTTCTGGAGAAGAAATTTATCCTGGATTGGGTGCAGGTTTCAGGCAATGGGCCTACCTGTTTATTGAAGCAGTGGATGCGCGCAACTCTCGTCTGGTTTTGAATGGACGGAGCGCCTCAAGGTAAACAAGTTAAGCGAACATTTGGAGGTCGTAGCGGCGAGCTACTTCTAAGCAAACATTATGACTTGGTGGCAGATATCACAAGAGCTGCATTACGCTTTGGATCAACTATATCATGCGTTCAAAGTTAATATTACGCATCAGCAGGCAGCAGCATTGTTTGCACAAGAAAAGGATGCTCGGAGGTCATGGACCCAGCATTTTTTATACTTTGTGGCTTAAGCACGTGAGAGTGGATCACACGTGCGACTTATCGTTGAAAACAGTGCAAAGTATGCGGCTCCTGGATTAAAAATGGGTTTAATGATACGTTATAACCCACAGCGCATCGACTACATACTACACGCCCAAGAGCTTATTGCGTGGGCGCAAGAATTGGAGGATGATGAAGAAACAAGCGAGAAGTGTGGTAAATTTCGTGGATGAAAGAAAGAAAAAGCGAACGCGTTTCGCATGCGGCATGGACGGCCACACGCAAAAATATTGCCGACAAGGAACCCAAAGGAATCAAAACAAGTATCACGAGCGTAAACCAAGGCAAAAACAGATGAAAATGGTGAAAAAAACTTTGTACTGTCAACAATTGGGTATGGAGGAAAACCACAGAAGATGTCGAAGAAAGACATACCGGATGATGAGGAAGTTTGGATAATTGACAGTGGTGCTAACCGTCATCTCGTGTCAAGTAAGGAATTTCTGGAAGATGCGATGGACTGTGGAGATAACGAGGATTTACTTTTGCCTGATGGGGCAAAACTGAGCGTTATGAAAGTTGGAAAAGTGCATCTGAAAAGCAAATTCTCGACGATACTGCTTACAGAAGCGTATTATGCGCCGAAATTGGCGAACAATCTCATTTCGCTTGGGAATCTGAAGAAGAAAGGGTGCACGCTTAAAGACACTGAATAAAGATGAAGATGATGCACGGATACGACACGTTATTTGATGTGCAAGTGGCTGGATGTGTATTTACGGCAAAGTTAAGTCTGGTGAAAAGTTTGGTAGTGTGTGAAAAATTCTCGAACATGATTATGACGACAATGGAGAACAGTGAACGTGATGATCCACAGGAAGGATCATTACACCATTTTCATTTACGTTTGGGGCATCTGTCCTACGACACAGTGGAGAGATTAGCAAAGGATCCGGCATCTGGGATCAAGCTAACTGACAAGCGTTGGCCGAATTGACTGACCTGTGCAGAGGGTAAAGGAACCCGAACGAAACAACCAAGGCAGGACAGCGGGCAGAACGCACCAATAGACAGAATCGGTGGCGTCATCTGTAGCGATTTAAAAGGGCCTATCACGCCGAGGGACCGACGTAGAAATAAGTAGCTAATTGTTTTTGTGGATCATTTTTCAAACTATGTTCGCGTCTTTCCTGCAAAATCAAAGGATCAGGCTGCGAAAAAAATCGAGCATTTTTTGTCGTGGTTTGAAAATGAGTTTAATTGTCGAATTCACGTGTTACGAACTGATGGCGGTGGAGAATATCGGAACGTGGATCTGTTTTGCAAACGGACTGATGTTAGAAGGCAGTTTACCGAAGCGGGTAATCCTGCATCGAATGGAAAGGAAGAACGGATGAATAGAACGACTTTTAACTATTATTTTCGGATCTGGAGGCTAACGTTTTGGTCTGAGGCAGCAGAATATGCAAGCATTTGCTGTTTTGCTAGCAATGAAGAGTGACACTATATAAATATCGACCCGGCGGAAATATATGCGTCGTGATAGATGGTTCAAAGTCGTAGGAATGATTGATGGGCCCGTGGAGTGCTACATTTTGAATCGGAGCCCGACGCGCGCAAATTTACGAAAGATGTCACCTATTGAAGTTCTCACGAGAAAGAAAGTTAATATCTCGGATATTGCGATTTTTGGATCGCCGTGCATGGCTTGGCGTGACGCAAAGAATACATCACTTGGCAAACACGCAGAAAAGGCGTTGATTCTCGGAAAAATGATGAAATAAAAGGCTACAAAGTGTTACTTTTGAAGGACAGAGTGGTGACTACTAAAGGACACGTGTATCATGTGGAAACACTAGGCGAAAAAGAAAATGAGAAGTTGTCACGAATGATGAACGATGACGTGGAAATATGCCACGAAAATAATGGAGATAAAAAAGTTTCGAAGGAGAAAGCAGGCAAAGTTCGTGAGAAGAAATCAAGAAAGGAATTGCCACCAAGAAAGTCAACGAGGAAGATAAAGAAAACTCAGAAGTTGATTTAGTTCGAAAAAGATGAAAAACAGCGTGGAGCAGCTGAAGAAGACATTTTGAGTGAAAACAACAGATAGTATGGTACAAGTGATGAAAATACGTTCTTTGCGTTTGCTGTTTGTGACGTGGACAATCCGGATAGCTTCTTCGGGTCTGGTGTTCCGCGGCGATAAAAATCGCCGGAACACAGACCCGAAGAGCTATTTTGAAGCTCATAAGGGTAATCAGTCTGAAAAATGGAAAACAGCTGAAAGGGAAGAGCTAAAAGCCCTAGAAGATTTGGAAACTTGGGAGGTGATGAAACGTACGAATGGAGTGAAAACTCTACCAACTAAATGGGTTTATAAAACCAAGTTGAAGAACGACGGTACGGTGGAGCGATACAAGGCACGTTTGGTAGCTCGTGGCGATAAACAAGTTTATGGAGAAAATTATTTTTTCACGTTTTCAACAGTGATGGAGATAAATAATACGAAGGTTATTTTGATATTGTCGATTGTGTGGAATGTGCCTGCGAGACACGGAGACGTTCCGAGTGCCTATCCGAAGGCGACATCGGAAAAGAATTACGACATTTATCTTCAAATTCCACAAGGCATGGAAATTTCAAGTGACACGCTGAAAAAATTGGATGCTACGAGTTCGAAGGAGCTGATGCTCAAGTTAAAACGAAACCTTTATGGCCTGAAGAAGGCAGGAAGACTGTGGTATGACCTACTATGTGAAACCCTGGTTAAGATGGATTTTTTTCAGTGTCCAACAGACACTTGCATCTTTGTAAGAATTGACGAGAAGGGGACGATAGTGGTTGGAGTATATGTCGATGATTTACTGGTTACAGCAACAGAGACGAAGCTTGTGGATGACTTTTTAAAAATGCAGGTATTGGAATTAAACGACTTTGGGAACGTAGAGAATATCTCGGGATGATAATTTTGGGTGGTTCTACGGATGGATACACTATTGATCAAGAAGGAACTATCGTTGAAATGCTTGAGAAGCATGGTTTGCACGATGCAAACGAAGTAAGGACACCTGTTTTGAATTTGGAGGACACGAAAGAATTGAATGAACTGCTACCGACTATATCTCGTAGAAATGCACCTACAATTAAAGATTTTCAGTCTCTCGTGGGAAATTTACTATGGATTTCACGAATTTCTCGTCCAGACATATCATTCGCCGTGCATCGCGCAACGAGGCACACGCACGCGCCAAGTTTGAATGATTTCAAGGTTGCGAAACGGATAGCAAGGTACCTGAAAGGAAGCAAGAATTTGAAGCTACATTTACGTGGAGATAAGGATCTGAAATTGCCATTACGGATCGTAAGTTACAGTGATGCCGACGATGCGGCCAATCGTGTGGATCGAAAAAGTGTGAGCGCGAATGTAATTTTCGTGAGTAGAAAAATAACAGGGTGGAGTTGCAAGAAGCAGGGATCTGTTGCCCTATCGACTGCAGAGGCGGAGTTTGTCGCGGCCGCTGCAGGTGGAAGAGAAGCATTGGGTTTGAAGGAGTTATTTGAAGAAATCGGTATCAAGACGAAGACTCCTATAGTGCTGAAAATCGACAACCAAGCCACGATCAAGCAGCTCAAGAACGAAGCTAGCGCGGCAAGTGCCAAGCACATTGATGTTAAGTTGAAATTTTTGAAGGATTTCGCGAAACGTGGAATTGTGTAGTCTGAACATGTGTCCAGTGGAAAAATGATTGCAGATCTGCTGACGAAAACACTGCATGCACCAAGGATCTAAGAATTATGCAAGCAAAGTGGGTTGAAGTAATGTTTTTATTACGATTATGGTGACATTGCGCTATTGCTGGACATACATTTTCTACACTTACGTCGATATGACTTGCGCACGAAGCCCCGGTACTCTCGGAAGGAGTGTTGGAATTTTGGATGATGTGATCTGTTGTGAAAACTGACGCTTAAATTCCTGCTAACGAGACTATCGTGGTTCCTTTGCATATTCTGAATTTTAGGTTAAGTAGTATTTTGGCCAAACTACACTTAATTTTTACATAATACATACTTTCATTTTTGTCGAGTAAACAAAGCATCGGACACTTACCTCCTGGGAACTTCCGCGCGTCTGGCACTAATACGCGAGACATTTAGGTAGAGGCAACACACGCATCTGACGGATAAGCCCTATACTGACCGATAGGGCGGCACTACACTACAAGAAGGCATATAACGCACTAACCGGTGTTTATTTACTTTACGTGGAGATACGAACGACTACGTGACAATCTACACTTCCCTACAGGTTATGAGCCCAAGGACACGGGACTCAAAACTGGATTTCTAAGTTTTCGAAGTTTACTAAAGTTTTCGTTTAAAGTACGAATCTCGGTGGAAGTTCTCTGTGCCGAAGGGAGACACTGGTTTATTCTCTTTCGTTTGTTTTTCGTGGTTATAAAATTGACTAAGTGGAAAAATGACTGAGGAAAGACTGGACATGGCTGCTATGATGGAGTACATCAAGCGTTTGGAGAACAAAATTGAAGCCGTGGAAGAGGAGAAGTCGCAAGATTGTGCTTCTATAATTTCGCCCAAGTCGAAAGAATCTGATCACGATAGCATATTTAAAGAAGCAGTGAAAAACAATGGTCCGTTTGGAAAACGGATGACTATGGAAGATTTGGGTGGAGATAACAGTATTGAACAGCGGTGCGCAATGGCAAACACCGGGAAGAAATGAAGCGAGAATGTACGACAATCATGAAAGACAAAATGTGTGTCGTGCTGGAAATATGAAGATACCTAAGTTGACGATAAAGAATTTTTTCTGGAGAAGAAATTTATCCTGGATTGGGTGCAGGTTTCAGGCAATGGGCCTACCTGTTTATTGAAGCAGTGGATGCGCGCAACTCTCGTCTGGTTTTGAATGGACGGAGCGCCTCAAGGTAAACAAGTTAAGCGAACATTTGGAGGTCGTAGCGGCGAGCTACTTCTAAGCAAACATTATGACTTGGTGGCAGATATCACAAGAGCTGCATTACGCTTTGGATCAACTATATCATGCGTTCAAAGTTAATATTACGCATCAGCAGGCAGCAGCATTGTTTGCACAAGAAAAGGATGCTCGGAGGTCATGGACCCAGCATTTTTTATACTTTGTGGCTTAAGCACGTGAGAGTGGATCACACGTGCGACTTATCGTTGAAAACAGTGCAAAGTATGCGGCTCCTGGATTAAAAATGGGTTTAATGATACGTTATAACCCACAGCGCATCGACTACATACTACACGCCCAAGAGCTTATTGCGTGGGCGCAAGAATTGGAGGATGATGAAGAAACAAGCGAGAAGTGTGGTAAATTTCGTGGATGAAAGAAAGAAAAAGCGAACGCGTTTCGCATGCGGCATGGACGGCCACACGCAAAAATATTGCCGACAAGGAACCCAAAGGAATCAAAACAAGTATCACGAGCGTAAACCAAGGCAAAAACAGATGAAAATGGTGAAAAAAACTTTGTACTGTCAACAATTGGGTATGGAGGAAAACCACAGAAGATGTCGAAGAAAGACATACCGGATGATGAGGAAGTTTGGATAATTGACAGTGGTGCTAACCGTCATCTCGTGTCAAGTAAGGAATTTCTGGAAGATGCGATGGACTGTGGAGATAACGAGGATTTACTTTTGCCTGATGGGGCAAAACTGAGCGTTATGAAAGTTGGAAAAGTGCATCTGAAAAGCAAATTCTCGACGATACTGCTTACAGAAGCGTATTATGCGCCGAAATTGGCGAACAATCTCATTTCGCTTGGGAATCTGAAGAAGAAAGGGTGCACGCTTAAAGACACTGAATAAAGATGAAGATGATGCACGGATACGACACGTTATTTGATGTGCAAGTGGCTGGATGTGTATTTACGGCAAAGTTAAGTCTGGTGAAAAGTTTGGTAGTGTGTGAAAAATTCTCGAACATGATTATGACGACAATGGAGAACAGTGAACGTGATGATCCACAGGAAGGATCATTACACCATTTTCATTTACGTTTGGGGCATCTGTCCTACGACACAGTGGAGAGATTAGCAAAGGATCCGGCATCTGGGATCAAGCTAACTGACAAGCGTTGGCCGAATTGACTGACCTGTGCAGAGGGTAAAGGAACCCGAACGAAACAACCAAGGCAGGACAGCGGGCAGAACGCACCAATAGACAGAATCGGTGGCGTCATCTGTAGCGATTTAAAAGGGCCTATCACGCCGAGGGACCGACGTAGAAATAAGTAGCTAATTGTTTTTGTGGATCATTTTTCAAACTATGTTCGCGTCTTTCCTGCAAAATCAAAGGATCAGGCTGCGAAAAAAATCGAGCATTTTTTGTCGTGGTTTGAAAATGAGTTTAATTGTCGAATTCACGTGTTACGAACTGATGGCGGTGGAGAATATCGGAACGTGGATCTGTTTTGCAAACGGACTGATGTTAGAAGGCAGTTTACCGAAGCGGGTAATCCTGCATCGAATGGAAAGGAAGAACGGATGAATAGAACGACTTTTAACTATTATTTTCGGATCTGGAGGCTAACGTTTTGGTCTGAGGCAGCAGAATATGCAAGCATTTGCTGTTTTGCTAGCAATGAAGAGTGACACTATATAAATATCGACCCGGCGGAAATATATGCGTCGTGATAGATGGTTCAAAGTCGTAGGAATGATTGATGGGCCCGTGGAGTGCTACATTTTGAATCGGAGCCCGACGCGCGCAAATTTACGAAAGATGTCACCTATTGAAGTTCTCACGAGAAAGAAAGTTAATATCTCGGATATTGCGATTTTTGGATCGCCGTGCATGGCTTGGCGTGACGCAAAGAATACATCACTTGGCAAACACGCAGAAAAGGCGTTGATTCTCGGAAAAATGATGAAATAAAAGGCTACAAAGTGTTACTTTTGAAGGACAGAGTGGTGACTACTAAAGGACACGTGTATCATGTGGAAACACTAGGCGAAAAAGAAAATGAGAAGTTGTCACGAATGATGAACGATGACGTGGAAATATGCCACGAAAATAATGGAGATAAAAAAGTTTCGAAGGAGAAAGCAGGCAAAGTTCGTGAGAAGAAATCAAGAAAGGAATTGCCACCAAGAAAGTCAACGAGGAAGATAAAGAAAACTCAGAAGTTGATTTAGTTCGAAAAAGATGAAAAACAGCGTGGAGCAGCTGAAGAAGACATTTTGAGTGAAAACAACAGATAGTATGGTACAAGTGATGAAAATACGTTCTTTGCGTTTGCTGTTTGTGACGTGGACAATCCGGATAGCTCTTCGGGTCTGGTGTTCCGGCGATAAAAAATGCCGGAAACACAGACCGAAGAGCTATTTTGAAGCTCATAAGGGTAATCAGTCTGAAAAATGGAAAACAGCTGAAAGGGAAGAGCTAAAAGCCCTAGAAGATTTGGAAACTTGGGAGGTGATGAAACGTACGAATGGAGTGAAAACTCTACCAACTAAATGGGTTTATAAAACCAAGTTGAAGAACGACGGTACGGTGGAGCGATACAAGGCACGTTTGGTAGCTCGTGGCGATAAACAAGTTTATGGAGAAAATTATTTTTTCACGTTTTCAACAGTGATGGAGATAAATAATACGAAGGTTATTTTGATATTGTCGATTGTGTGGAATGTGCCTGCGAGACACGGAGACGTTCCGAGTGCCTATCCGAAGGCGACATCGGAAAAGAATTACGACATTTATCTTCAAATTCCACAAGGCATGGAAATTTCAAGTGACACGCTGAAAAAATTGGATGCTACGAGTTCGAAGGAGCTGATGCTCAAGTTAAAACGAAACCTTTATGGCCTGAAGAAGGCAGGAAGACTGTGGTATGACCTACTATGTGAAACCCTGGTTAAGATGGATTTTTTTCAGTGTCCAACAGACACTTGCATCTTTGTAAGAATTGACGAGAAGGGGACGATAGTGGTTGGAGTATATGTCGATGATTTACTGGTTACAGCAACAGAGACGAAGCTTGTGGATGACTTTTTAAAAATGCAGGTATTGGAATTAAACGACTTTGGGAACGTAGAGAATATCTCGGGATGATAATTTTGGGTGGTTCTACGGATGGATACACTATTGATCAAGAAGGAACTATCGTTGAAATGCTTGAGAAGCATGGTTTGCACGATGCAAACGAAGTAAGGACACCTGTTTTGAATTTGGAGGACACGAAAGAATTGAATGAACTGCTACCGACTATATCTCGTAGAAATGCACCTACAATTAAAGATTTTCAGTCTCTCGTGGGAAATTTACTATGGATTTCACGAATTTCTCGTCCAGACATATCATTCGCCGTGCATCGCGCAACGAGGCACACGCACGCGCCAAGTTTGAATGATTTCAAGGTTGCGAAACGGATAGCAAGGTACCTGAAAGGAAGCAAGAATTTGAAGCTACATTTACGTGGAGATAAGGATCTGAAATTGCCATTACGGATCGTAAGTTACAGTGATGCCGACGATGCGGCCAATCGTGTGGATCGAAAAAGTGTGAGCGCGAATGTAATTTTCGTGAGTAGAAAAATAACAGGGTGGAGTTGCAAGAAGCAGGGATCTGTTGCCCTATCGACTGCAGAGGCGGAGTTTGTCGCGGCCGCTGCAGGTGGAAGAGAAGCATTGGGTTTGAAGGAGTTATTTGAAGAAATCGGTATCAAGACGAAGACTCCTATAGTGCTGAAAATCGACAACCAAGCCACGATCAAGCAGCTCAAGAACGAAGCTAGCGCGGCAAGTGCCAAGCACATTGATGTTAAGTTGAAATTTTTGAAGGATTTCGCGAAACGTGGAATTGTGTAGTCTGAACATGTGTCCAGTGGAAAAATGATTGCAGATCTGCTGACGAAAACACTGCATGCACCAAGGATCTAAGAATTATGCAAGCAAAGTGGGTTGAAGTAATGTTTTTATTACGATTATGGTGACATTGCGCTATTGCTGGACATACATTTTCTACACTTACGTCGATATGACTTGCGCACGAAGCCCCGGTACTCTCGGAAGGAGTGTTGGAATTTTGGATGATGTGATCTGTTGTGAAAACTGACGCTTAAATTCCTGCTAACGAGACTATCGTGGTTCCTTTGCATATTCTGAATTTTAGGTTAAGTAGTATTTTGGCCAAACTACACTTAATTTTTACATAATACATACTTTCATTTTTGTCGAGTAAACAAAGCATCGGACACTTACCTCCTGGGAACTTCCGCGCGTCTGGCACTAATACGCGAGACATTTAGGTAGAGGCAACACACGCATCTGACGGATAAGCCCTATACTGACCGATAGGGCGGCACTACACTACAAGAAGGCATATAACGCACTAACTGGTGTTTATTTACTTTACGTGGAGATACGAACGACTACGTGACAGTCTACACTTTCCTACACTAGGATGATGTCGACTGGGTTCAAAGTCGTGTTTAGCGACGAGAAAAAGTGGAATTTTGATGGCCCAGATGAAATGCGGTACGCGTGGGTCGATACCCGTCGTCATAACCAGCTCAACCCCGCCAAACTCGCGGTGGGGTGTGATGGTTTGGGGCGGATTTTGTGGTGGGAAGAAGACTCAATTGAAATTCTTGGAAGGCAAGCAAGACTCGGTAAAGTACATTGGCACGCCACGCATTTGCAACTGTTCATGGACGTTAAAACTCAAAAAATTTAACAAAATAATGCTGCGTGTAAAAAATCGGGGATTGGATTGAGACCCAGAAAATCAATGTGGCCCGCTTTGGTCGCCCGATCTAAATCCCATTGAGAATGTTTTGGGTATCATGACGCAGAAGATTTATGCAAATGGAAAGCAGCATGACACCAAAGAGACACTCAAAAAGGCTGTTTTGGACGTGTGGTCCATGATTTCGGAAGCTACTCTCGACAAAACCGTTCCTCTCGATGCACAAACGCTGTGTCCGCATCTTTACTCGCCGGGGAGAATATATTCTATATGAAAATTGGGTGGATTACACTATATATTACTTCCTCCGTCCCAACGTTATTGTCCAATTCACATTTTTTTAGCGTCCCATTTTTATTGTCTTATTTTTATTAGTTTATCTAAAGAGGAGCAATGCATGTTAACATCCTTTTCATCGGTCTCGACGGATCCTGTGATGGAAACTGTAATTTCTAATCAGGAGATGACCCCCAGTTCTACAGATGACACTGATAAAGATGATCGTTCGCCCAAACTACTTCTGCGCAACCTTGGGGGTATAAAGAAATTTTTTCTCCACTTTTACCATATCATCATAAAGATCTGACAGCCCTCTTGTGTATTTTTCGTATCATTCCCATGTAGCTCGTTAGTACGTTGACTATGGTGCTATCGAGTAAAACCTTATCCTCTGAGTTTGAACAAGCCGTTCTTCAACTAAACCAACAAATTTTCAATCTGGTGGATGATTGCTTAGTGTTAGCAAGGGATGGATCTCCTGCAGCATCCGATAAATTCACCGGTGCAGTTTGTGACTTTGTCGATTTTCTGGTAGCTCAAGCCAAGACACAAGTAAAAACTCTCGAAGTCGAAGTACGCGCTGGTCAGGAGCTACTTCGTCTTTATAAGGCGCAACATGAAATAGAGCGCATCGAGGTACATGACGTTCGATTGATTTTTTTATGTGTATGCTCTAACAGTATAAAGAAATATCGTTCTCTTGTGCAGCTAGAAGATGAGATAACGACGTTGCGTGCCGGACAAGCAGAAGTCGAGCAGTTCTGTGCTGATCTTCGTACAAATCTTCGTAAGTGTCGCAACGAATTAGCTTGTAATGTGGCAAATGCAGCAAACATTCAAAGGTAGGAGCTGTCCATTTTTGCCACATGGAGCTTTTGCCTCACTTTGACAAAACAAAATCTTCCTTTTGCAGGAAAAAAAGCTTTTTCAAAGAAAAAATAAGCTAAAAATGAAGAAAAACTTCGGCGAAGATATGACACTCGCTTAAGTTCAAGCCCAATGTGATAAGATGTATCGTGTAGCGGCTGAAGCTCAGGCTCGCGTAGAAATTTGCAAGCAAAGAAACAACGACGTAAATGACTGGAACAGAGGTGACAAAGAATCAGTGAGTACGATAAAGGAAAAAACCTACCACATACCACAGAATTTTGTCAAAATATCCCATCGGCACAAAAGCTGCGATTGAGCGTAGACAATCGACAAACCCTCCAGTCGAGGTTTCAGCCAAAACGCCAAACAGTGCTGTCTTAGAAGCAAATGAAACAGCAAATGTCACGGGATATCCAAGCCCAACTTGCTGTCACCAAGTGCGTAGAGGTGTCTTTGCTTGTTCTTGACTGGTTGCTCATAAGTTGAGTGTTTGATACATGTACACAGCGGCTTTGGACGAAATGGAAGCTTGCACATTGTCGGCAAAAACATTCGAAGAAGAAGAAAACGAGTTCTGGTAACAGTGGGCTATCAAGTATTATGCACATGGTATGGTCCGAGAATTCCTGTTTTCGGCAGAAGAAATCTACTGAAGTTTGTTCGTCCACGTGTTGGTTACGGATAGCATCATCACGTTACGTGATTTACCGAGACCCGTAGCTAAGAAACTTCGATTGTTTCCTACGACTGCTGCGTCATTCGCGATCAGACCCAAGAAAGCGTACCTTTGAGCGGCTTTACCGTTGAAATAGTAGCTGCCATCGAAGGGAATGGACCACTGACTGTTGATTTCTTCACGCAAATGATCAAGAAGACGCTGCTGCTGAACAACATTCGATATTTACGCGACGGATAAAAGTCGTCCGTCGTGTCATGTGCTTCCTTCATTTTCCACACCGGATTCGACGATCCGTTTGGTGTCGTGACTGTTTGATAAGCACCACGATCTCTCGAAAATGTCACCATACCATCCATCAACTAGATGAACGCCATTGCTCATGTCGATACAATCGGCGTGGTGTTTCATTGTATAGTGGAGAAGACCAGCGGAACAATCTCCCGTCGTCTTCCAGTTCACACGATAATGTAGTCACTGAAACGCGCAAAGGTGAAGAGCCTACAACGCTGGACGTGAACAACTTTCCAGAGCTAGAAATTGTGCTGGACGTGGGTTTTGTGTTGGCTTCTCAGGCAATTTCGATCGGTCTGAAAAGATTCTACCAGTCAAAAGTCTGCCTGAGTAATGCTGATAGTGAGAACAAGCTAAGCGATACGAGGCCTAGTGTTCAATACGCACCTGTAATAGACAGTGAGAATAACAGTGTGCTGCAAGAAGTCGCTTCTTTGGATGAAGCAGAAGCTAAAAGTGAGAGCGAACGTTTAACTCTGGAATGGAGTATATGATCCCTTATTGATATTGACTTTGGCGTTGAGTCAACAGTGGGTAAACGCAGGAGTATCAGAAGCATTGACCCGTTGAACACCAGCCGATTCGACTTAATATCCAAACTTTACGTTAGTGGAGTACCCAAGAACACGTTGATTGAATTTATGAAGGGGAACAAACTTTGAAAGCACGAGTGCTCCTCCTTTACAAATCTAGTAGTAGAATTAATAGAGATAACAGATCAATGAGCTGATGCATATGTATTGATGGTTCTTGAAAGAATTGGGAAGTATGCCCAGGGCTACTGTTTTCTTTCATACAGTTCATATGTAGATAGCTAGCTGCTGAGATTGGATAAATGACCTCGAGCGCTGTAGTACAAGGATGCTGGACAAGTGATGTTATCCGGGAGAAGACCCTCTCGTGCTAGTTTTTCTTTGCCCATATGGGGCAGTTTGTAATTGTTACCACCGCCGCACTTCATTACCTCTACCAAGCATTTCTGTAACGATAAGAAAACATATCTCAGCTTCGTAGAGCCCATTGAATTAAACGAATTTACGACAGCTTTGATGAGCTCATCGATATTGTTTGGGGCTTGCTGGTGCTGCAGCGATTGTATTGATAAAAAAACAAGATCAAGAACGTTCATATCGGGACTGTTCGGAGGTTGATAGACTAGACGGATTTGAAATCCATCTTTGTCACCTTCTCGGATCAGGTCGTGATCATCGGGCTTGGGGTGAGGCTTGGCGTTGTCTTGTTGGACAAATATTTTGGTAGGACCCGTTTCGAAGCTACGTGCTGGGCGTCGTGGCCATTGTTTCCGAAGTGCCGGAAACACATACTCTATCAGTGCTGCAGTAGCGCTTACCACGTCTTTAATCCTGTCAAGAACTAATGGTTTTCGGAAAAATATTGGAATTTTCCCGCTCGTCTTTCGTTCTCCTGCACAGCGCTCATCGAAAAATCGCCCAGCTGGAACAATGGAAACAAAAACCAATTCAATCGGTAAACAAAGAGGTCACGAAATGATTATTTGATTGAAAGCGTAAGCTAGCCGGGAAACTTTATTTTCATCTGTAAGAAATGGCTTTAACGCATTCGTATGACGTTTGGTGATTCCTTCGGTGATGCGACGATGGAGAGTCGATTTGGATACATTAATAGCACATGCCGCTGAGCGAATATTCTTTCGCAAACGTCTATCAATCATCTTATATTTTCCAATATCAATATCAACTCTTGCACGCCCTTTCTTTCCAAACATTCGAGATGACACATCAGCGAATACATTACCATTTGCCAGCGATTCTCTACCGCGAGTCCATACCCGATTGATTGTACGCGTGCTAACACCAAATACTTCTGAAGCGGCTTTTACAACACCATACCGCAGCCTCCCATCGACAGAGCTTGTTAACAGATATTCGTATACCGCCCGCCGTTGCCCTTCGGTCAAATTCTTCTTACTAATAGGAATAATAGCACCATGGGGTACCTCATCTTCAATCACTTCGCATTTATCGAAAAATTGTCCTACAACAAAAGAATTTGTATCAATGCAAAGCTGGTTTCCACCATCACCAGCTCCTTGATCGGCAGAGGCAGGTGCGAAATCCATCTACCTGCCGGTGCTCGGTCAAATTACTTCCAAATTTAGAGGTAGTTTTCGGGCCACAACTTCGGGTAGCGGAACGCGTAAGCCCTCAAAATATCAGCAAATGAAGCCCTTTCAAATCTCTACATTTTCATATAAAATTAACAAAAAACAGTATTTTTGACCTTAATCTCGCTGTTTAAACAACAATCGGACAATAACTTTGGGTCGGAGGGAGTAAATTTTACTTATATAATGTTTTTAATAGGTTTATTATCTTTAATGAGTTTTCCTTTTTTAACAGGATTTATTCTAAACAGCTATTGCATATTAGCAACGCGTCTTGCGCACATTAACATGCTTTCATACCAATCTTCCCTCATCCTGGAATGTACGTTCGTATTGTGTGTCGCACCTCTGTTAGTAATATTATGGCCGTAATTTCAAAACCATGACGACTTTGGAAGCAAAAAGAGGTGCATTGGAGAGATCTTGTGATTCGCTATAATTTGACCTATTTTCAACGAATGAAAAATTAAGAGATTGACCGAGTCTTAAGTCAATGTCACGGACTGTGCCTTAGATAAATGTTACTTCCTCCGTCCCAAAATATAAGGCAGTGATTTTTCAAAATTCTCGATTAAGGCTCACAGAATTTACTGCATGTTGTTGATTGGTGGAATAGAAAGCGCTTTCATTGCTGAATCGCGGGGTTTTGGAGCGAGCAGATTTGACGCTCTTGTGGTGGAGCCGATTTCCAAATCCATGACCGAAGTCGTGGGTGGAATCCGGATACCCACTGGCCCGGACGACCAACTATCGGAGGGGGTACTCCGTCGATCCTGATCAGCATCGGAATCAGATGAATCACCACTGTGATGACTGATCTGATCCTCCCGGTCATCTGGCCGGTCTTCATG
>MIQA02018599.1:0-17691 GCA_001887855.2 Sclerospora graminicola
ACCTGTTACAGGTTGCACGATTGTGCAGCCCTCGACGCGAGTAACTTAGTAGCTCTAACGCTGTTTCGAAAACGGACAGCACGGGATCCTTGAAAGGCACTACGCACGCGCTAAGATCGGAAGATGGGATATCAACATTGTCGTGAGATAGACAAGACGATGATCCGTCTTTTTCGCCCCTCGTTGCTGTTGAGCAGCTTCGCTCATGCCTTCGCCTTCAGGAGAAACTGGTAATTGGGAAGCAAGCCTTTCTTCCTGAGTAGCCATTTACGCTGAAGAATCGGTGAAAAAATCTCGAGACCAATTTTCATCATCCAAAATACGTTTTTTTTGGTTATCTGCCATGTAACACTCGCGTTCTTTTTCTTCAAGAGTGGTAAGGAAACGCTCCGTGGTGTCGTAAAGTGATTGATTTCTTTCATTGTAAAAGTCCGCACGTGGCCGACAGTATCAACATAAAAGACAAGATGCTGTTTCAACACGTGAGGCTCTTCCGAACGGTTTTCATTATACACATCAGCATGTAAATAGCTTTGATGCTGTCCTGCTCGCAGAAGAAGTGCACCCAGCTTCGGCACACAGAAGAACTTTACCCTCGACTCACAAAATACATTTTCCACGAGCACAATCTTTGGAAATCCGGGGGCAAGTGACTTGTTGTCAACGTCCGTGTCATTATCATCCATTCGGACGCTTTGGTCCTCCTTGAACGCACCAAACGTGACACCAATACTACAATGAGCGTTTTCGTCATCGACCGACTGAGTGACGACTTTGTCGAGAATAGTCGGCGCTAGACCTCTCAAACTCGTTATAAATTCCACGACATTATGTCTTTGTAGATCGGTGCATATTCGATCAATGTATGCTTTCTTCGCATTCAATCTCAAGCAAAGATATTCCAGGAATCGTTCAAGCATGGGCGCTACACTTAGTGCGTTCTGCAGTTGTGTTTCCTCTCACTCGCGATACCACAGCTTCCTGATACTGGTGAACTTCATCCTTGGTTATTATCCGCCCCATCCAATGACTCAGTAAACGTCTCCAGAACGCCTCCGACCTACGGCATTCTCAAAAAATATTAAATACATCTGATCTGGTACTCACATATTTCTCACCCAGTAAGCATTGTTGCTTGAACTCTTTTTTTGTGAAAAAAAAAAACGTATGGAGTTGCATTGTAACCATTCGAAACATTACCCAAACTTGATAGTCAGTCATGACATTGTCATGCTTCCATACCTGTTTGGTCCCCTTGTCCTGGGTCATACACCACCACAAATTCTGTCCACATCTCAACTTTCACTTATCGAAGAGTGATGGAAGCATTGTTGCTACTCCTTGATGGTATCTCTTACGATACGATTTCCGTAGTTGGTCCGGATCTTCTAAAGAGGTTTTGATTCATCCAGAGGCCAACCTATAAGGTGCAAGTCAGGGTGAGCACCAAGTACAATAGCCCTATGATAATTCCCACCCACATCATCTAAATCTATACAGTAATTCTCCGCTATTGTCCATATTATACCATCCGATTGTTGGACTGCCGTTATCCTCTTATTGTCAGTGTTGCTGGTGTCAATCACTATCCCCGCTTTGATCTATGTCCACTGATACTCCATCAATTTCTTCGGTTCACGACATAACGTTACCGCCGGCACAACCCCTACACACTGCCCTACTTCCACTCTCGGTAAGGCCAGGATTATCGCTCTCAACCAGCGTCCAATTTTCGCTCTTGTATGGGACGTCCCGGTCATACTTTTACCTGCCAAACGTAAGTATGGTTAGTTAATCGTACAATCCGTAGGTCTTTTGTGCTGCAGAGGGGGGTCCTATTATATTTGGATATTGCCAGAACTTTGCCCCGTTCCTCTCTGATCCACGGGTTGCACGCCCAGTTAAATGTTTCGCAAAAGGGGATGTAGTGCTTGGGAACGATAACATGAAACGGAATGCTGCCGAGGTCTACTGTGACAGTGCTGTGGTCTCCATCACTCATAGCACACGCCTTCCGGTCCATCCATCGGTCTATCTCCTCACGTACTTCAGCTGAGTTCCAATGATTATATTCATCAAGCTTCCCGATCTGACCTTGATGCGGCCTTATCCATTTACCAACTAGTTGAGAAATGTCCTCTAACGGTAAGGCTCCTTCAGTCGCCTGACAGATTTTATAACCTGACAAAGATGATTTCGGATTACGACTTTTGTCATCCTGGAGGATTTTATTCCACTGCAACCATGCGTACTTGTAGATGTCTGCCGCTACTATTAACTATTGCACTGCCGACTTAAGCTTCTGAATTTTGAGCGCAACCGGAATTGAGATAAGTCCTACTCCGCCCGCACCTTTTGAAGTAAAGAGAAACTGGGGAGAAATCTTGTGTTTACATCTCTCAAGTGTAGTCTTCCGATGCAAGATAAAGTTTTTTTTGCATTTGTAACAATTCGGATAGTACCTCTGGTAAAGGCTGGAAAAGTTTAGCCGTTAAGAGAATCCCCGGTATCGCAATCGCATTGAACCAATTGAGATCTTCTCACCAATGCTGTCCCGCATTGTGTAGTGGTAACCAAACGCCTTTGGATGTGCCGAATTCGTAATGTCCAATTAATAGTATCCAAATCAGTCCAACCTACTTGATATCCTAGATAACACGGACTCTTCACGTTGTACCACTGGAATTCCATTCAATATCTTCGGTAAATGATGTGGGTTCAGAAAACAGATTACTTTTCCTGTGCTGAACCTTGAGCCCAAAAAGTTCTCCGAACCTTTTTACAGTTTCCATTGCGATAGTTACGTCCTGTGCACGTTCCACAAAAACTGTTGAGTCGTCCACAAACGCCGAGAATCGATGCTTCCAATTCTTTGTGTCCCTTATTGGACGTATCCCAGTGATGGATGTTAGTTGTGTGATCGCCAGTGCTAATGGTTCCACCGCCAATGTAAACAACAGAGTCGCCAAGAGGACAACCTTGTCGTATCCCTGATGCTGCCATAATTGGTACTGAGTGATCGTTATTACCGAAAAAATCCGCCGTTGTTTTTCATACAAAATGTTAATAAAATTGACGAAACGAGGTGAAAATCCGAAAAGCGTCAGTACGTAAATTAAGTAACGTTGATCCACAGTATCGTACGCTTTCGCGAAATTGAGAAATAGCATTCCAGCACTTTCCTCCACCGGGACCCGGTTTTCTTTTCAAGATTTCGTCACTGTAGCCATCATAATTGTGGCGGCTTTTTTCATACGTCGTCCTCGTCCACTAAAAATTTAGTGGACGACGTACGGAAAAAGCCATAACAATGGTGTGTCACCAATAAGATTTCCCAGAAACGTCTGAAACCTTTTCGCTAAGTTTTTGCAATAAAAAATATATTCGGATGACAACAACGAAAAAGGCCAATAACCCAGCGCGTTCTTCGAGTCGCCTTTCTTGCGTAACGGGATAATATAACAGTCTCATGAAAGATTGAGGCAGGTTTGCCCCATTAATGATACCATAGTAAATTTCCAGCAGATGATCCACTAACACAGCTCGAACTCCTTATAGAAGTCGTTCCCCAAACCGTCTGACCCCAGTGATTTATGCCGTTCCAAGCCTTTTAGCACTGATACAATCTCCTGTTCCGTAATATCTGCAAGTAGAACTCCATTCTGTGTGTCCGTGACCAGTTGGTGCTGAGGAATCGTCATTAATTGCTGAATAGCCCCAAATAATCGGTCATTACCCACTGTTCTATGCGTTTGTCCGCTAATATTCTTCCACGTGAGTGCAAACCTATCTGGAATCAAATGCAATACCATTTCCGAATGCAATATCCGTGACTGAGTGATCGCGTTCTCTGATCGATGTCCGTTTAAAAAATTGACGACCATCACTCCCTGATTTATGCAAACGGATCCCTTTCTTCGCTAAATGGTCATTCTTTAGATCTTGGGCCACTGCAGTTACCAATTGCGCGCGAGTTGTTGCATTATCTCGTGCCCATCGTTGTATATTTGACGCACCTGCGCTTCCTTCAACGTGCCACGCTTTTTGAAGCCTGGTTTAAAATATTTCTGCACTCATGCACTAAATTGTCCAAAGAAGTAACTGTAAATGTCCCTCCAAAAGTGCACGTATTAATTTAGCCAATAGAAATTGTTGTACAGTATCCGCTCTCACTTCCGGATTTTCAGAAATGATCAGTTAATATAGGCTATCCATTATTAGAAGGAACAGCGTGTAATACAGCAAATGTGTATCATTTCTCTGTTACTATTCACAAAACTTTTGCCTTGCGCTAGATGACTATAGTAAATCTGCTTGTTGGATCCGGATCCTTGGTGCATCATAATGCACCGTGGAGCCGCTAGCTAAAACGTTCACAAGGCCCGCACTCGATCGTTCAATTTCGTCCAATTGAATCGAGCCGCGATACATTTTTTGTAACACTTTTCATAGAGCTGTATCACTTACACTGGCTGACATTGATCTACGAGTTCCCCAACAGGTCACTTTTCGAAAACTGTTGCTTTTTCACCTTGAGTCACAGCTACTGTTTGATTTAGCAAATAAATAAAAGAGTGAGTACCACAGTAGTGGTTAATACACAATTTTCGGAAGCTTATGTTCTTTAATTGTACCCAGTTTGAAAAGAGATAATTTTTGGGCAGTTCCGGAAGTGGGAGCGGATACTGTATTGCATCACTAGTGGTTCTCACGAATCGAAGTAAAATGGAGAATGGAGAAATAATGGATTGTCATTGGTCAGATCCATCATGCATCCTACATCATCCTTCTCGCTCTGTCATTCAAAAAAAGAGGTGGGGCGTTTATAATCACCCCCAAAACCATAGACTCACCCCCAAATTAGAGTAGAACCCATATTAGCTACGAAAAAACGAACAAAATACACAGCCAGATGTTTTAGAGGAAGGATATAAAAGAACCTGTTCCTTGGTTGTGAAACTTCTTGTCGTTTTGCTTATGACCGTCGATTGCATTTGACTTTAGTGGATCACCTTCTTTTACTTTCGAGTCATCCATAGGCAAGATTTACATGCCACGTGCTGGAGCTGCAATACTTTGGTGCTCTTATTTTCGTTGTCCTTACTAAGAGCACGTAAAACCCATACGGCTTGGCTGGTTGGCCTCGACATGGAAACCACGGCTTCGTCTTCTTCTTCTTCTCTCCTCTCGTCGTCACTTCCACATCAATCACGTCCTCGTTCGCTTGTTTCTTCTTTTCCACCTTCACTTGCAGCAGTGGCTCGCCTCTTGACTTACAGTAGCGTCATGGAGACATGTGCGCTATCATGTGAGGGCACTCTATTGAAGTGGCAGTAGCAATTGTTCTGACTGAACCGCTTCTGCCATTTATTAGAAGTATATGCAACATGACGCACCTCATAACGCTGAACGGGCGTGCTTTAACCTAGCATAGCGAAAACCAGTATATATCGACGTAACAAGTGAAAACAAACCAAGTCATTTACAAGTACTTAACTTTTAAAGCATAAATCTTGCCTATGGATGACTCGAAAGTAAAGGAAGGTGATCCACTAAAGTCAAATGCAATCGACGGTCATAAGCAAAAAAACAAGAAGTGTCACAACCAAGGAACAGGTTCTTTCCTCTAAAACATCTGGCTGTGTATTTTGTTTGTTTTTCGTAACTAATATGGATTCTACTGTAATTTGGGGGTGAGTCTATGGTTTTGGGGGTGATTGTAAACGTGCCCGTGTGAAAAATAATCAGACTAATCTACTGTAAAGAGGAATCATATAATAGTGGCTCTCAAGGTTTGAAGGCAGGTAGGCAAAACTAGCCTATCAGCGCGGTTAGAATTGCTGAAGAGAATGGATACCGAAGTTTTGTACGTGATACGGAAAGATCTGAAAGCGAGTGAATCCATGTCGATAAGTGATATTTGTCTAAGTCTTAGTGTTAAGGCAAGGTTGACGGTCCAGGTCTGCAAGATCAATTATGCCAAGTACACCTTTTTCAGTCATTTGCACCAAAGCCGCAATCATTTGCACCTCACCTCAATGAATTGCACCGTCGACTCTTAAATTCCTATATTTCGTTATTTATCGTATTTGAGAGGTTATATCATAGTATATTATGGTCTTTAACTTTGTCTTTTTATATACGTCAATCCCGCGAGTGGAGTGTCTTCGATATTAACCACAGTGCTTTCTGTCTTACTCCGTGTCGCGATGGTCAAGCTCATAAGGAATGTCTAAACACATCAAGCTATACTTGCTATTGGGTTTGTCCCGACATTACATAGGTTTCTAACAGTTCCTGAGCTTGACGTGCAGCAGCAAGCAGCGGCTACAATAAAGTCGCTGACGTC
Organism: Sclerospora graminicola; assembly: GCA_001887855.2. Classification (NCBI taxonomy): domain Eukaryota; phylum Oomycota; class Peronosporomycetes; order Peronosporales; family Peronosporaceae; genus Sclerospora; species Sclerospora graminicola. The sequence goes on from MIQA02018599.1 coordinate 6,350, forward strand.
AAAGCGCGAAACTCAAGCCACACTCGCTGAAGATGAAGGCACGATAGCAGCGCTTATATCGCTCTTACAAGAAGTACACCTTTTTTCAGTCATTTGCACCAACCCCGCAATCATTTGCACCTCGCCTCAATGATTTGCACCATGATATACCGAAAATGATACACTGCAAAACATGATATCAAGATAAAGCACATATTTTACCGAAATGATACCGACCTTTCCATTACAGTACAGTTGTGAACGATCGACGATGGAGAGACTCCATAGACCAGAACTGCGTAACATTCTGAAGGACCCTAATCGTCCCCGTTTTGGACGTAACGCTAGTGAGTTGGATGTGTCTTTAATATTATTCTGACTTTAGGGGCTCACTCTTATGTGTCAATTTTTATACTTTTTGCACTTTGCTGATAAAGTTCGAGGGACAACTTCAGGAGCCTTACGCTGAGAAAGTATCAGCTGGTATGCGAAGTAATGATAAACAATTAATGGGCGGTCAAAGTATGCGCCTTCGTCTCAAGTGGTACATATCAACTATAAGTCACCGCATATATCGGCTCGATATGCGCCAATGGTACCTACAGCTCCACCGAATCGCTCTATCCCCGTTGCTTTATATGGACATAATGCATCGATACGCGCTACGTTACCTTATGGGTCAGTGAATGGCGGCGCTAGAGCAAATGCAACGCTGTTGCACGCATTTTGGTGTCCATAGAAAGTTTGTGCGCAGGGACCGGAGCGTAAATCCCATATTACCACAGTTTTGTTCCCAGAGCCTGTGCAGTCTTCGAGAATGGCTGGAAGCACACACTATTAACGGAGTCAACGTGGCCGCGAAATGTACGGCGACAGCGGCAATTCGCAGCATTTCAAGAAAGCACTAAAAACAAACAGTTATGGTATCGATCACCCAGCTGCTGGTTATCCGCTTGGTCTCAACAGGAATTGCAAATGCACAGGTCTTGAAAAATCTTCGCCAGGAATACTCCAACGAAGCAGCATTATACGAGGATGCAAGTCAGTTTGCTGCTACCATGTTGGCTCGGGTGAACGAACAGCGGGTTGCTAATGGGCTTCAAGCTCTTTGTACTAACACAAAGCTTATGGCGGCATCAGAACGTCAAACAAATGACATGGCTACGAACAATTTTATGAGCCATACAGGCTCTGATGGATCCACAATGTCAATGCGAGTGACTGCCACAGGCTACAAATGGATCGTTTTAGGAGAAAACGTTGCTGCTGGCCAAACGAGCGTTAATGCTGTCATGTCTTCCTGGATAAACTCTGCCGGCCATCGCGCCAAAATTTTGGGCGATTACAACATGATGGGGACTGCATTCGCCTTCAACAGTTCGAGCACGTATAAAAACTGCTGGATCCAGACTTTGGCAAGAGAACCACCGAAAAGTGCGACTACGAGTGCGCTGAAGACATCGAGAGTTCGAGTCCACTGTTAAAGAACGAAACCGCTGTGTCTCGTGACAAATCGACAGATATTATTCTTAGTGAACAATTTTGTATGGCGATCGCTCCCGCTTTACTTTCTCACTAGAGAGCAACCAAGGTGTGCAAACGGTTAAAAATGCTTTATACAATAATTCTGCTTGTTTCTACATGTACATTTTTTACTTTTAATCATCGATTTTGTGTCATGGGGGGGCTCTCCATTTGTGCAATTTACTAAATAAAATAGCCTCTCAAGTACGATAAATAGCAAAATATAAACATTTAAGAGTCGACAGTGCAAATCATTGAGGCGAGGTGCAAATGATTGCGGGTTTGGTGCAGATGACTGAAAAAAGGTGTAGATCCGGTGCTCCAGACTATGTGCTGCATGTCTAAGGCACCTGGCCTTATGTGCTCCAATCTAGACACAATTTGTGCACCAAGGTGGTCTTCGTCCACATTTTTGTTGTTTATGCTGTACAAGACGATGACCTACGACTTGAATGTGCTCGAGCAATGGCTATACTAAGTGAGGACAGTTTAAATCAGGTGAAATTGGTGCGTGAAGGTGCTTTACTGCTCTTTAGCGCTTACCAAGGCCGATAATCATCAGGAGATTGCACGATACAAAAGCCGTGCGTCTGCCAACTTGTCAAGCCATCCAGAAAACCACCTGGGGGTTTTTTCAATCCCAACGTTCCATGCAGTGTTGAGAGTCAAGAAGAAAGGTGTCGTCGACTGAATGCTGCCATTTGTCTAGGAAATCTGGCTACCATATCGCACAATCAGCATCAAATCGCGGAACCAAGTGGGCATTTGCTAATCTTTCTCCACGAGGCAGGCTAAAGATCAAACGTTCTATCGACTATGTGGGCACAAAGATAGTTAGCGACTTATTGTAGATATGGGCGCTGTCCCACTTTCGTTGCTCTGCTAGGAGAAACTGAAGACCAAACGACGCAACGCTATGCTGATACCTTTCACCGGGTCTTCCGACCTTGAATGCTCTCGATATGCCTGTATGGTACTCGCAAATTTATCCTCCCATCGCAAGAATCGCTTGCTTGTTGTGGAACGCCACGCGCTACATCCGTTGCATACCTTGTGTTTGTCGTCAAATCTCGCGTGTCAACGTATGTAGTGCAGCCTTTGCGCTCTACAATTTATCATGTGCACAAGCCAATCAGCTCCAGATCGTCGAGACTGGTATTCATTCAACGCTTGTTCATCTTGCTGGAGCACAAGACGACGACTGCAAAGGCTCAGACATCATGACATTAGGCAATTTAGCAGCATATAATGCAAAAGACTGGCTGTCGCTAAAGAAGGAGGTCTGCAAGCTCTGATACTAGCAGCAAATGATGGAATTGAACCCAGTGCTAGCTCATGGCGGACTCGTTTCACTTCTTGCTCTAACAGAGGATGTAGAAAGCCAAGCGTTTGCCATCATGGCCCTCTCCACTCTTGCTACGAACATGAAAAACCATTACGAGATGACCCGTCATGGCTGTTGAAAGTGACGGTACGGCTGAATCAGTCAAACGACGACGATATTTGACTTTATGCGGCTTTTACTGTGGCAAACTTGGCAAGGAACGAAACGAAGTGTGCTGTCATCGGTGTCAAAGGTGAAATTCCAGCGCACGACGACACACAGCAACACCCTTTCAGACTATAAATAACTCGTTCCAGCTGAAAGGAAGTAAAATAAACCCTTTCATACCTCCAAAGCGCCGTCTTCTTCATCATTGCGACTGGCCAGTTGGCGTCCTCCTACTTCAAGATCTACAGTGACACAGGGCTGATGTCTCTCACGAATGCATTTTCCTCTCTATCTGGAGACGGTGCCGTCCCACACTCTGCTCCTTCTCTCGCGCGTCTAGTTTAGCATGCGATAAAAATATAACTGAGGATTTTTGTTTCCTCTATAATCGTCGAAGAAAGCGATCGGCATCATTTCAGTCAAAATACATGTATGTGTTTAGTCACGATATAAACTTTTGCAGTTTATCATTTTCGGTATATCATTGTTCAATTCATTGACGCGAGGTGCAAATGATTGGGGCTTTGGTGCAAATGACTGAAAAAAGGTTTACACAACTGTTTCAGTTCTGCTGCCTAACCGATGTATGCAGGCGGTCGTATATGCGACTTTCCAACCGTAAGAACCTTTTGCATTCAGCAAGGTGCCCACAGACTCACTTTAAGCTATTTTGTGTGGATCATGACTTGGTACAGTATATTGTGTGTTCTAGACGAAATTTCCGTGCGTGATTGATTCAATCGCGCAACCTTGACCCTATAAAAACCGCGCGAATCCTGTTTATCAGTAATAGAGGTGGTCTGGGTCTGGGGTGTAGGGAGTTAGGTTTGGGGTGTAGGGCATAGGGTCTACGTGATGTCAGCTGATTGGAAATAAGTGAAATAATTGACTTGTTTTGACAAATCACCATTCTTGTTTGGTTTGGGCGGTTTTAAATATCAGGCCCAAATAACTAAGTCCGATCGATTAGGTGCTTCCAAGCAAAAACAGCCAATCAACATACCTACAACTGCTCGTTTTTGTCTTCAGCGAGAATCGCTGATGGCAAACGTGTGAAAAAAGGGCTTTGTAGACAAACCAAAGGTATGCTCTGATTAGTCAGTTTTGCCTACTTTTACCTACCTACCTTCGAACCGTGAGAACCACTAATATAATTGGATTTTTGGTGGTTTTTTGTTTTGCGATTGGATGCAGCCAATCCAATTTAATTAGATTCAGACCCATGGGTAAACCGGTTATTATACTGCAAGAGCCGTGATTGGTACTTCCTCTGTCCAGAAATATAGGGCCGCGCCTATAGCTAAGCGTGTCCAGGAATATAAGGCCGAATTGCTTTTAAGTAAGGTAAACTGCCAATTTGGGGCCCTCTTTAATTTCTGTACACTGTTGTAGTCATAACTTTTCTCCTATTTATAATCTGTCGCAAAAAAAATATTGGGTAAAAGACCAACTAATCAGGATTTTTTATAGCCATTTATCTATCGCTAATGGGCTAATGCATCAAAAATATTAACTCTTTCTGTTCGCGTCTCGCAAAAGTACGAAATGCCAATTTGGGGCCGCTTTTTTATATGAGTTTTTGTATCACCTTTACCACACCTATCCCTTTTAATTTTAGCAAAAACAAATCTACCAATCGGTACGCTGTCATTTTGTTTATTTCTACCAATTGGTACGCTGAAATATTTTTTGTCAACGCTTATTGGGCAAAACCAGGAGCGGCCCCAAATTGGCAGGAGGCCCCAAATTGGCAGTTTACCTTACATTTTTTTAAAAGCAATTATATATGGGGAGACATTTTCATGAGCAAATATGACCAAACTTATGCAAATTAACGATATGACTAGACCCCAAAGAAGGAGTAGGAGAACATTGTGGTAGTTAGTTTTTATAATATAGCATTTTCTTCGTGAATGAAAGCAGTCTTTTATGTTGGAGAGAAGAAGTTAAAAAAATGAACAACAAGTTGTGGTGACATTTGATAACTATATTAATGACTAAAGCGCAAATGCTCCCTCACCATCCGTCCGTCGTCTTACAACGGCAATAGTTCTCCACGGTGGCATGCGACCCTCTTCTGACATACTTACTTGTGACCACTGCCATGGATAAAAGGTCTATCCAATTACAAACTACCGGTACTAATTACCGGTATGCAGTCTAATGTTGGTGCAAGTACCGGTATGTGATACCGGCAAAATGCAATTTCGGTACTAATTTTGTTATACCAATACCGGCCGTGTTAATCTCGGTAGTAAACCGTACCGACGTATTAATTTAAGGTATCGGTAGGAAACTATACTATCAGTATGAACAAATTTTGGTACCTGATTCGCTACTATAGTACCGGTGCCGAAACGTGATACCGCACACCCCTGATGTCGAAGTATTGGTTGGTACAGTGTTCCATAGACTGTCGCTGTGCGATCTCGTTTATGTACATCTGCTCCGGTTTGCCTGATCCTTAGCAACTTCCAAAGACTCCGGATCAGCACCATGGAGTGCACATAGACAGGACATTTAAGAACGTATAGTTGTTAAAGTTACCAACATTTCTGTGGTTTTTGTACCCCATATATGGTAACCTGTGCCAGTCAATATAGGACGGAACCATTACGATCACGGAGGGACCGACACCTACACCGGAGGCTACCTACCATTCCGTTGGGAGGCTGAGGGCGCTATCCAAGCGTGGGGAAGGCATATGGCTACAACGTCAAGCGAAAAGACATTCAAAAAGGTGTTGTTGTCATGCGTCTCTTAGCCGATCGATGTGGCATCTACGGTCTTTGTTGGCCATCGTCAGTGTGACCAGCAGACTGGGAGCACTGAAACCTGCGTTTGCAACGTAGTCCGAGGGCACTGAAACTGCGTCATCTTCGATTGAGTTTTGGTAGATGATGTGATTGCACCCTCGGCAAAGCTCAACCGAGTACTGATACAATGGACAAATTCATCGATAAACACTCGATTTGTGCAAATGTCAATCTTCGACTCTGCACCACTACTGCTTGCACGTCCACCCTTACTTTCTTTTGCATCTTCGTAGCGATCGCTTCTTTCTCATCTTTAACACTTCAAATTTTTGCTCCAATATTCCAACCTGTTCATCGGAAACCCTCGACAATGAGACTTTTAATCAGCAAAAACACATCACAAACCTTTAGAAAGCAAGCCACTCACACTTTGCGCCGCTTGCCAATGCTTGTCGCCTCCTTCAAAGCGTCCTTTAACATCTCAATGTTTGTTCTCCTTCCGTGATTGTTACTCCTTTAAATTGTCTGGCACAGGGTACCATGTATGGGGTACTGTAACTCAGTTACACCCCATCTGTATGCGAGGTGCTGATAGGCGGGGTCCGGAGTCTTTCCCATTACTGTAATATACCCGTACCCGTAGATGATACAAAACCGGATTTGCATGGGTCATCCGTGCCCGGAAACCCGGGTTTGCTGGGTTTCACCCATCCATTAACAAAAATTTCACTTTCATTTCCGAATCTGCACTCGACCGTCTACCATGCATCTTTTGATGAAAACGCTGGCCGCCGCTGCTCTGTGTGTTTGCAGCGTACATGCTGAAGTCCCACAACAATCCCGTGACTTGATAGTAGGCAAGCTTTTTGGTGCCATTGGCAATAGTAAGCCCAATCCGGATAAGGAAGCGTTTAGTTCCTTAATCAAGCCACTCGGTTTCTGGGCCCTCGGCACTATTAAGGTCGACACTTTCGGGCATTCGGAAAGGTTCGCCAATCGGACTAAAATTGATTACATTCCGCACGGATACCAACCACACGACGATAAGCTTTTCAAACTTGAAAAAGACGAACACGTCATCAACATCGTATGCGGTTTCGATGGGGGAGGTATGATCTACCTCAGCTTGACTACCGACAAGACAGACAAGCAAAACAAACCAAGAGGCGTCTCCGCTGGTACAGTGCCTCACACCGTCACAGACGACATGACCGAAAATGCACCTCCAGGAAAGGAACTAAGTGGGTTCGTGGTCCAACTAACTGGAGAGAACATTGTCGGTGCTAGTGCGATCTGGACGAAGCGAGTAGAGTAGACTACGCTTCGCATTTGGTAGTTGGAACAGAGGAAATAAAAAATCAACTTCTACTGCACGTTTGTTGTTTTCTTGAGTTGTCAACGTTTTCATTAGAGTTCGAGAAGAACTGGTGGAGCAAGTTCACATGCTAGTGACATATTCGGCACTTGCCAGAGCCACCACTTGTGTTCCATGATATTCTGTGTTGTTTTAACTCGTACAATACATGATGTAGCTAGTAGTATCATGGCTTTCTGTGATGTCCTTGCTCCTATCGTGTCTACAACAAGCGGAAACAAACTACCAGCACATAGAATCACGAGCACCAGTATGAACGATTCAACAGGCGTGGGTTCTTTAGGGGTACAGCATTCAACGAATAATGATAAACTTCTTTGTCGTCGCCTCTTGATTCTAGTTCAGAATCTGCTCTTTTTCATGGTTGGAACAGTTTGGTTCCTCTCATCGTTAGACAAAAGGCAGTATCACTGGACTATGAGCACCATCTCAACTGTAGCAGCTTTTTTCGCAATTCTCGTACTTGCGTACAAACCTTTCCGGGGTTTTCGTCGTCTTGCACGCAGTTTCCTATGCAGCGTCTCGGATACTTTGTAACCGCACTTGTAGCTGTTCTAGCGCTTGTCTCGACTTGGTAGACGACGTCACGAGTGGTGTCTTGATCCAGGTCTTTCTTGACAGCAACCAGACCACACCAGTTGTACATCACAGCGCTACATGCTCGCAATTTAGAGACAAAATGATGAAATAACTTTGTTTGCCAAGGCCTAAGAGGAACCGACAGCGTGTTAGAACGATATACTTCTCTTTTTAGGGAGATGATTGTATTTATAACGACGGTAAAACCTACCCATATTGTTTAAATGAAGCGCAAACAACAAAACGATTCGCTCTCGCAATGAGCATATCCTCAAGTATTAAGCTGGGGATACGATCGATTTCTAGGCTGTGTGTTCGGTAAAAATGCCATTTTCAAATTCTGTCTCGGGTCTCAAAAGGATCGGGTTTCAATAGTCGATGTCTCCCAATGTCGAAACGAATTGTGAGTAGGAAATCTTGTAGCTACAACTACGGCTAGCACCAAAGTAAATGCTTTAGTGACCTGTGGAATTTGAGTGTTGTTGTCATCAGAAATCAAACTTTTCATGCAACTGAATCGCTCGCCCAAATGAATTTTCTGAGCCAGAATATGGACACGAGATACATGAGCAGCGTTCATACTAGTCACACGTCGTACCGAATGTCAGCTCAACTTTCGGATAATCTTGAACACACAAACAAAGCCCAATCCAAGCACGAGCTTTCGCTTTTACCAAAGTCTCCATCCAATACGGTATCTCGATAGTGGTGGCATTCATGTAACACAAATGCGATCTTTGTTTTGGTGTACCATGCATCTTAAACTCCGATTACGTTTTGTCCAGTTTGAACGTGAGCTTGCGCATCTGTCCGCAATGTTGCCACCAACTCGATTGGGTAGCTGGTGAGTCTGCGGAAAGCTAACAGAATGGGGCAAATGATAGTTAATACATCTACGTGGGCGTCGTGAATGAACCCTGTTCTCTCTAAATATACATAGTCGAGGATTTTCACGTTTTTAGTGGAACGGAATATCTATCTTCGTCCACTTGATCATCCAAGCGACTGGAACTGCTTCTCCTCAGTAAGCAGAAATACGTCGTCAAGTACAGCTGCTCGTCTAGCTTCCCTTCCACCGTACCGGTACTCAAAAGCCCCGGTAATGCTGATCCCGTGGGTTCATTTTCTGTAACAGCCAGTAGAGTTTTCCAATCGTTCAAAGTAGTACAGTACACCTTAAGGTTTTTGCCTTCGTTGCACAATTTCCAACGATTACGATGCACCGTGCGTTGCCCAGTGGAGGTGAATTTGGTGTAGAGTTCATGCATTAGTTATCCATATATATCTCTAAGGTCGAATTCATCTGTTGGAACGGATTGACAATAAACCGGCCTTTCATTTGTTTTGAAGTACACAGGGGGCGCTCGGAGCAAATACTGAAGTGACGAGAGCTGCTGGACCCATCCATTTGCAGGAATGAAACAACTGTAGGAACATGCAAGGTGCTGCAAAAGAGATCAAGTCGTTTGGTAATACTACCAAGACTGCGATACCAAAACTGAATCCTTTGTTTGTTATCACTAAATTTTTGAGCGCCCGGCATCACCAACGCCCCTCACAATGCGCTTTTGATTGGACTTATCTGAGTCGTTGGGGTAAGATAATTCATTCATTTAAGTTTTGAAAGCAATAATTCATGTAGTGGCTGGATAGCGACCGCAAACACACGTAGGGATTGTGATGACAACGCCTCCACAGCCTCCGAGATTTCATTGCGCTGCACGTTGTTCAAAGACTAGAGCATGTCATCTTTTTGGCAGGATTGAGTACAGTTCCACAAAATGTAGTTAGGAGCACCCTTGACGTTAATATTCATGAGCCGAGACATGGATAACATGTGGTAACACAGCCGACCCAGGATACGTTAGCGTGGTGGCCACAAGTTGGACGGGGCGTCACCAGGAAGGGGAAGCATTTTGAGCTCGACGCATAACATGGACTAGTACCATGTCGTTTATCTTCTTTATTAGATCTGGCACTAGCAGTGTCCAAATTTATCAAGCAGCTCCAGAAAACCAGTCTACGCTCTAATCTTGCGACGTGCTTATTGATACGTTACACAGCGACTCTTTTGCGTGAAATTGCCAATGGCCAAGATGCACGCCGCTATATAGCTTTCTGGTAATCACTTGCCGCTTGTCATCACGGATGACAACCAATAGTGGACTCTACAGAATGAATATGAACACTCACGACGACGTATGCGACCCTTGGGTTGGTGTTTCTAACAACTTCTCTAAAATTCGTTGAGCTGACGGCTAATTGATAGACACAGGACGTGCGAGTTTTTAGCACATTTTTAAACGCCTTTTTCGTCGCGACACTTGATCCGGCAAAACATCATCACTCACTTCCCCTGCAATAACTTCTTATATACGGTTTTCTCGGTAACAAAGTGGGGACTCTGACAAAATGCGATAGCCATAGAGAAGTAAAGTAAAGAAAGGATTTAATCGCGAGCGTCTCTTTATGTGTCATTTACCAGTCGGCCGTTCGTTGGGTGACTAAAATTTGGCGCCCGCACCCAAATCACTCACTTCCCCTGCAATAACTTCTTACAAAGTGGGGACTCTGACAAAACTGATCCCATGGCATCATGAATCCCCATACGCATACGCAAGCCACTGAAATTCAGTCAGTCACTGCCCCGCTCGCTGTTTCTGTTTGAAAGTTGAAGTTCAAGGTCAAACTGAAATTCCTGGTTTGACGAAAATTACAATGGAACACTATACATAACATTTAGGTTACAAAAGTTCAGTTTAGATTTTTTGGTAACTTTGGGAAACATAAAAGTAGGTACCGGTACATGTAGTGTGTCAGGAAAAAGTACAGAATGCCTAAACCAAATATTTCAGAATGCCTAATCCAAATATTTCAGAATGCATATTTTGCCAAGAAATTTTTGACTATTTTTACCCAAAAACGCACACAAGGTGAAGGCCAAGTGGGTCAATATGCTAGTGGGATTGCTGCTTTATCTGTCACGCTTAGTATGTGGGTCTACTTTGCATAGTCGACAGGCTAAAGTTGTTGTAAGTTAGCATTGGTAAAACGCCCCTTTTCTTTCTAGTCTTTTTTTCATGTAGTTCACTGATCTTCACTCCATATTACTCACATCCTTCACCACAATCTACCGACATCTTGAATCACTGCCACAAAATCGGACGCATCTTTAAGCCTGATTGTAGCACAAAATTTGCTGCTCAATGCATCTATCTGACGCACGGGTAGCCTCCCGATGGATAAAGTGCTGCTGCATTGAACACATCGTTTCAATCAGAATCCGGTAATGAGAGAACATAATTGACAACACAAGCATCAACACGAGCTTCAGCATGCGTATCTGCATGGGAATCTCTACTGAGTGCCGATCAAAAGATGAAAAGTTCTTCGCGGTTCCAACATGGTAAGATGATGATAGAGGAGCGAAGTCACTGAAGGGGCCACATATGTTCAACTAAAAACCAATACAGAAAGCACAAGCATCCAAACAACAAGAGCAACAGAAAAAAGCAAAATAGTTCGTCATCGCTTCAAAATTGGAAGCACATCGCAAATGTTTCTTCTGTCGAGGGCAAAACCGGCTTCTTTACAAATCCAAAGCAGACCCCCCTGTGCAATTTTGCCGTCGACTAAA
>MIQA02018600.1:0-31559 GCA_001887855.2 Sclerospora graminicola
ACTTATGCAAAAAATGTTAACGATATGACTAGATCCCAAAGAAGGAGTAGGAGAACATTGTGGTAGTTAGTTTTTATAATATAGCATTTTCTTCGTGAATGAAAGCAGTCTTTTATGTTGGAGAGAAGAAGTTAAAAAAATAAACAACAAGTTATGGTGACATTTGATAACTATATTAATGACTAAAGCGCAAATGCTCCCTCACCATCCGTCCGTCGTCTTACAACGGCAATAGTTCTCCACGGTGGCATGCGACCCTCTTCTGAAATACTTACTTGTGACTGCCATGGATAAAAGGTCTATCCAAGTACAAACTACCGGTACTAATTACCGGTATGCAGTCTAATGTTGGTGCAAGTACCGGTATGTGATACCGGCAAAATGCAATTTCGGTACTAATTTTGTTATACCAATACCGGCCGTGTTAATCTCGGTAGTAAACCGTACCGACATAGTAATTTAAGGTATCGGTAGGAAACTATACTATCAGTATGAACAAATTTTGGTACCTGATTCGCTACTATAGTACCGGTGCCGAAACGTGATACCGCACACCCCTGATGTCGAAGTATTGGTTGGTACAGTGTTCCATAGACTGTCGCTGTGCGATCTCGTTTATGTACATCTGCTCCGGTTTGCCTGATCCTTAGCAACTTCCAAAGACTCCGGATCAGCACCATGGAGTGCACATAGACAGGACATTTAAGAACGTATAGTTGTTAAAGTTACCAACATTTCTGTGGTTTTTGTACCCCATATATGGTAACCTGTGCCAGTCAATATAGGACGGAACCATTACGATCACGGAGGGACCGACACCTACACCGGAGGCTACCTACCATTCCGTTGGGAGGCTGAGGGCGCTATCCAAGCGTGGGGAAGGCATATGGCTACAACGTCAAGCGAAAAGACATTCAAAAAGGTGTTGTTGTCATGCGTCTCTTAGCCGATCGATGTGGCATCTACGGTCTTTGTTGGCCATCGTCAGTGTGACCAGCAGACTGGGAGCACTGAAACCTGCGTTTGCAACGTAGTCCGAGGGCACTGAAACTGCGTCATCTTCGATTGAGTTTTGGTAGATGATGTGATTGCACCCTCGGCAAAGCTCAACCGAGTACTGATACAATGGACAAATTCATCGATAAACACTCGATTTGTGCAAATGTCAATCTTCGACTCTGCACCACTACTGCTTGCACGTCCACCCTTACTTTCTTTTGCATCTTCGTAGCGATCGCTTCTTTCTCATCTTTAACACTTCAAATTTTTGCTCCAATATTCCAACCTGTTCATCGGAAACCCTCGACAATGAGACTTTTAATCAGCAAAAACACATCACAAACCTTTAGAAAGCAAGCCACTCACACTTTGCGCCGCTTGCCAATGCTTGTCGCCTCCTTCAAAGCGTCCTTTAACATCTCAATGTTTGTTCTCCTTCCGTGATTGTTACTCCTTTAAATTGTCTGGCACAGGGTACCATGTATGGGGTACTGTAACTCAGTTACACCCCATCTGTATGCGAGGTGCTGATAGGCGGGGTCCGGAGTCTTTCCCATTACTGTAATATACCCGTACCCGTAGATGATACAAAACCGGATTTGCATGGGTCATCCGTGCCCGGAAACCCGGGTTTGCTGGGTTTCACCCATCCATTAACAAAAATTTCACTTTCATTTCCGAATCTGCACTCGACCGTCTACCATGCATCTTTTGATGAAAACGCTGGCCGCCGCTGCTCTGTGTGTTTGCAGCGTACATGCTGAAGTCCCACAACAATCCCGTGACTTGATAGTAGGCAAGCTTTTTGGTGCCATTGGCAATAGTAAGCCCAATCCGGATAAGGAAGCGTTTAGTTCCTTAATCAAGCCACTCGGTTTCTGGGCCCTCGGCACTATTAAGGTCGACACTTTCGGGCATTCGGAAAGGTTCGCCAATCGGACTAAAATTGATTACATTCCGCACGGATACCAACCACACGACGATAAGCTTTTCAAACTTGAAAAAGACGAACACGTCATCAACATCGTATGCGGTTTCGATGGGGGAGGTATGATCTACCTCAGCTTGACTACCGACAAGACAGACAAGCAAAACAAACCAAGAGGCGTCTCCGCTGGTACAGTGCCTCACACCGTCACAGACGACATGACCGAAAATGCACCTCCAGGAAAGGAACTAAGTGGGTTCGTGGTCCAACTAACTGGAGAGAACATTGTCGGTGCTAGTGCGATCTGGACGAAGCGAGTAGAGTAGACTACGCTTCGCATTTGGTAGTTGGAACAGAGGAAATAAAAAATCAACTTCTACTGCACGTTTGTTGTTTTCTTGAGTTGTCAACGTTTTCATTAGAGTTCGAGAAGAACTGGTGGAGCAAGTTCACATGCTAGTGACATATTCGGCACTTGCCAGAGCCACCACTTGTGTTCCATGATATTCTGTGTTGTTTTAACTCGTACAATACATGATGTAGCTAGTAGTATCATGGCTTTCTGTGATGTCCTTGCTCCTATCGTGTCTACAACAAGCGGAAACAAACTACCAGCACATAGAATCACGAGCACCAGTATGAACGATTCAACAGGCGTGGGTTCTTTAGGGGTACAGCATTCAACGAATAATGATAAACTTCTTTGTCGTCGCCTCTTGATTCTAGTTCAGAATCTGCTCTTTTTCATGGTTGGAACAGTTTGGTTCCTCTCATCGTTAGACAAAAGGCAGTATCACTGGACTATGAGCACCATCTCAACTGTAGCAGCTTTTTTCGCAATTCTCGTACTTGCGTACAAACCTTTCCGGGGTTTTCGTCGTCTTGCACGCAGTTTCCTATGCAGCGTCTCGGATACTTTGTAACCGCACTTGTAGCTGTTCTAGCGCTTGTCTCGACTTGGTAGACGACGTCACGAGTGGTGTCTTGATCCAGGTCTTTCTTGACAGCAACCAGACCACACCAGTTGTACATCACAGCGCTACATGCTCGCAATTTAGAGACAAAATGATGAAATAACTTTGTTTGCCAAGGCCTAAGAGGAACCGACAGCGTGTTAGAACGATATACTTCTCTTTTTAGGGAGATGATTGTATTTATAACGACGGTAAAACCTACCCATATTGTTTAAATGAAGCGCAAACAACAAAACGATTCGCTCTCGCAATGAGCATATCCTCAAGTATTAAGCTGGGGATACGATCGATTTCTAGGCTGTGTGTTCGGTAAAAATGCCATTTTCAAATTCTGTCTCGGGTCTCAAAAGGATCGGGTTTCAATAGTCGATGTCTCCCAATGTCGAAACGAATTGTGAGTAGGAAATCTTGTAGCTACAACTACGGCTAGCACCAAAGTAAATGCTTTAGTGACCTGTGGAATTTGAGTGTTGTTGTCATCAGAAATCAAACTTTTCATGCAACTGAATCGCTCGCCCAAATGAATTTTCTGAGCCAGAATATGGACACGAGATACATGAGCAGCGTTCATACTAGTCACACGTCGTACCGAATGTCAGCTCAACTTTCGGATAATCTTGAACACACAAACAAAGCCCAATCCAAGCACGAGCTTTCGCTTTTACCAAAGTCTCCATCCAATACGGTATCTCGATAGTGGTGGCATTCATGTAACACAAATGCGATCTTTGTTTTGGTGTACCATGCATCTTAAACTCCGAGTTACGTTTTGTCCAGTTTGAACGTGAGCTTGCGCATCTGTCCGCAATGTTGCCACCAACTCGATTGGGTAGCTGGTGAGTCTGCGGAAAGCTAACAGAATGGGGCAAATGATAGTTAATACATCTACGTGGGCGTCGTGAATGAACCCTGTTCTCTCTAAATATACATAGTCGAGGATTTTCACGTTTTTAGTGGAACGGAATATCTATCTTCGTCCACTTGATCATCCAAGCGACTGGAACTGCTTCTCCTCAGTAAGCAGAAATACGTCGTCAAGTACAGCTGCTCGTCTAGCTTCCCTTCCACCGTACCGGTACTCAAAAGCCCCGGTAATGCTGATCCCGTGGGTTCATTTTCTGTAACAGCCAGTAGAGTTTTCCAATCGTTCAAAGTAGTACAGTACACCTTAAGGTTTTTGCCTTCGTTGCACAATTTCCAACGATTACGATGCACCGTGCGTTGCCCAGTGGAGGTGAATTTGGTGTAGAGTTCATGCATTAGTTATCCATATATATCTCTAAGGTCGAATTCATCTGTTGGAACGGATTGACAATAAACCGGCCTTTCATTTGTTTTGAAGTACACAGGGGGCGCTCGGAGCAAATACTGAAGTGACGAGAGCTGCTGGACCCATCCATTTGCAGGAATGAAACAACTGTAGGAACATGCAAGGTGCTGCAAAAGAGATCAAGTCGTTTGGTAATACTACCAAGACTGCGATACCAAAACTGAATCCTTTGTTTGTTATCACTAAATTTTTGAGCGCCCGGCATCACCAACGCCCCTCACAATGCGCTTTTGATTGGACTTATCTGAGTCGTTGGGGTAAGATAATTCATTCATTTAAGTTTTGAAAGCAATAATTCATGTAGTGGCTGGATAGCGACCGCAAACACACGTAGGGATTGTGATGACAACGCCTCCACAGCCTCCGAGATTTCATTGCGCTGCACGTTGTTCAAAGACTAGAGCATGTCATCTTTTTGGCAGGATTGAGTACAGTTCCACAAAATGTAGTTAGGAGCACCCTTGACGTTAATATTCATGAGCCGAGACATGGATAACATGTGGTAACACAGCCGACCCAGGATACGTTAGCGTGGTGGCCACAAGTTGGACGGGGCGTCACCAGGAAGGGGAAGCATTTTGAGCTCGACGCATAACATGGACTAGTACCATGTCGTTTATCTTCTTTATTAGATCTGGCACTAGCAGTGTCCAAATTTATCAAGCAGCTCCAGAAAACCAGTCTACGCTCTAATCTTGCGACGTGCTTATTGATACGTTACACAGCGACTCTTTTGCGTGAAATTGCCAATGGCCAAGATGCACGCCGCTATATAGCTTTCTGGTAATCACTTGCCGCTTGTCATCACGGATGACAACCAATAGTGGACTCTACAGAATGAATATGAACACTCACGACGACGTATGCGACCCTTGGGTTGGTGTTTCTAACAACTTCTCTAAAATTCGTTGAGCTGACGGCTAATTGATAGACACAGGACGTGCGAGTTTTTAGCACATTTTTAAACGCCTTTTTCGTCGCGACACTTGATCCGGCAAAACATCATCACTCACTTCCCCTGCAATAACTTCTTATATACGGTTTTCTCGGTAACAAAGTGGGGACTCTGACAAAATGCGATAGCCATAGAGAAGTAAAGTAAAGAAAGGATTTAATCGCGAGCGTCTCTTTATGTGTCATTTACCAGTCGGCCGTTCGTTGGGTGACTAAAATTTGGCGCCCGCACCCAAATCACTCACTTCCCCTGCAATAACTTCTTACAAAGTGGGGACTCTGACAAAACTGATCCCATGGCATCATGAATCCCCATACGCATACGCAAGCCACTGAAATTCAGTCAGTCACTGCCCCGCTCGCTGTTTCTGTTTGAAAGTTGAAGTTCAAGGTCAAACTGAAATTCCTGGTTTGACGAAAATTACAATGGAACACTATACATAACATTTAGGTTACAAAAGTTCAGTTTAGATTTTTTGGTAACTTTGGGAAACATAAAAGTAGGTACCGGTACATGTAGTGTGTCAGGAAAAAGTACAGAATGCCTAAACCAAATATTTCAGAATGCCTAATCCAAATATTTCAGAATGCATATTTTGCCAAGAAATTTTTGACTATTTTTACCCAAAAACGCACACAAGGTGAAGGCCAAGTGGGTCAATATGCTAGTGGGATTGCTGCTTTATCTGTCACGCTTAGTATGTGGGTCTACTTTGCATAGTCGACAGGCTAAAGTTGTTGTAAGTTAGCATTGGTAAAACGCCCCTTTTCTTTCTAGTCTTTTTTTCATGTAGTTCACTGATCTTCACTCCATATTACTCACATCCTTCACCACAATCTACCGACATCTTGAATCACTGCCACAAAATCGGACGCATCTTTAAGCCTGATTGTAGCACAAAATTTGCTGCTCAATGCATCTATCTGACGCACGGGTAGCCTCCCGATGGATAAAGTGCTGCTGCATTGAACACATCGTTTCAATCAGAATCCGGTAATGAGAGAACATAATTGACAACACAAGCATCAACACGAGCTTCAGCATGCGTATCTGCATGGGAATCTCTACTGAGTGCCGATCAAAAGATGAAAAGTTCTTCGCGGTTCCAACATGGTAAGATGATGATAGAGGAGCGAAGTCACTGAAGGGGCCACATATGTTCAACTAAAAACCAATACAGAAAGCACAAGCATCCAAACAACAAGAGCAACAGAAAAAAGCAAAATAGTTCGTCATCGCTTCAAAATTGGAAGCACATCGCAAATGTTTCTTCTGTCGAGGGCAAAACCGGCTTCTTTACAAATCCAAAGCAGACCCCCCTGTGCAATTTTGCCGTCGACTAAAAGAACATTTACGATGTGACTCAACCTCAACATGCAGTCTGCGGATGATCAAGCTGTAAGCAGCACTTTGGCTCAGAATTCAGCCAAAGAATTAGGGGAGGAATCTTGTGGCCCAATGGTGAATATTTTTCCGGGAGGAAATAGATCTACGTCTTGACCAAGGAAAAGACGCGTCGATGGTGTCGGTATAACTTATCCAACGCGGGATGGTACGAAACCTAGGGCGAAAGTGGACATAATGTTTCTAATGGACGAATACGTCAGTTGGGTTCGACGGTTCACCGGTAGGCAAAGGGGAAAACGCGCGCCTTCTTCCTCCAGTTCGACACCGACAATGGTCAGTCCATCTCCGCCGGCAAAAAAGCGGTTTAGCAAAATTCACTAACTTGGTTGGTTTATCTTGAAATTTGTATGCTGCAAGAGTGCCTAATTTGCTTTTTGCCAGATCCGCATACAATTTGGAATCCTACCTAATATGGGTTTGCCAGAATACCTATTTTTCATTAAATTAGGTAGATAGGTAGTTCTACCTACTTTTAGGCCCTTGTCCAAGTGCCGGAATGGCGTTCTGTACTGAAAAATAGTGACACATGATTGGACAAAAAAATTTGATGTTTGACACATTACTGCTCCGAGATCGTGGAATTCCGGAACACCTCCATGAGGTGTTCTGAAAAGAGCACATTTGTACCGAAATCATAGATGAAGTAGTATACATAATAGAGATAGCAGGATGATAGTAGGTTGTGCGTATGCTGCGAGTCCTCGCCCGAAGCCTTCGGCACGACCCAAGGGAAATCGATAATTACACGATGCACAGACCTTAGACATCTATACATGTCGTACAGCGCGCATGATCACTAGAAATACTATGTATTAATGTGGGTACATGGACGGTGTCCGGAACGTCGTTTCTGAACGATCAGAATTACGTAACCCTAACCCTTGTTTCGGTACAGTACAGCGTGCCAGCACTTGGACAAGGGCATTAAGAGGCCTGATTATTCTGACCCCCTCGAATTGATACTGGAATGTACGAGTATTTTGCAACACTCGTCAAAAGACACTATTGTCTGGTGTAAAAAGTGTAAATATTTTTTGTATTACATACCCCTTTCAAATAGATATTAAAAAGACTCCAAAACTCAATTATCTTCGAGTTCGAATTTTCGCGCCATAAAGCACTTCTTCTGGATAGAGCAAAAGGATCCTACACGGGACGACAATAAATTAAAGGATACGTTAGCATTGGTGTTGTTACAAACGATTTCGACGGTATATAACGAACGCAGCTTAGTTGTAGCAACTTGCTGGAATTAATTCGCTTGTTTGCTGGTAACAGGCACCAGAAACTCGCGCTGAAGTACTCAGTAGTTTATTTGAACGCTCCCAAAAGCCAGCGCAGGGGAAGGCATGCTACCGCGAGTTTACATTGACGAAGAAAGAGAAGTATCCTAACAGACTTGTGAGATTGTGGTGTAGATTGCGGCGAAACGCTGTAAAAATTATTTATTTCTCAATCGACGAAGATCAATTGCATCTCAGGCAATGGTGGTCACCTTGCACAATTGAGACAAAAATCCTGATCTAACGAGGTGACCGTTGTTGTATCCAGTGATATAGCTAAGACCTCTGGGCATATGCAAAAGAACGGGAAAGACCTGCTTACGTGGGTAATAATTTTTCGATTGCGAATGCATAATGCTCCCACATTTTATTCAAGATTTTCACCGTTCTTAGATCTTCGTCAAGCTCTTCGGTGTGCGCGAGTGTACTAAATTGTTCGAATTTGATGGTCTACCAGCAAGTCACGTGGGGAGATGGAAGACGTCGGGGCGTTTTTTGACAAAGGCCCAGGGCATTGGAGTTCTTGTGTCTATCGTGGAGCGAGCAAATCAAAGTAAGGTTTGAGTGGTAAATTAATTTATAGCCAACAGACTGATCGAGTATGATAGCTAAGATTCTAGTGGACGATGGTACTGCGCGGTGCTATGTGGAGAAAGTTTTGATTTGGCAGTATTTCTGGGGGATCTCGTGCAAGTGGAAGGCAAACTTGGTTTCTTGTTGTCTCTCACTCTCATTGGCAGGCCTGATCGGACGAAGTTTCCCGATCAGTGCCTAGATACTGAAGTTAAGTATCGACCTTAACCCATTCTCCGGTGAAAATTTCCACCCGAGGACACACCCGCCTCGAGAAGGTCATCCCCTCCGACCTGATCAAGATCATCGTTTTCGTCACCGCAGTGTGGACAAGATTTGGGATACGAGCAATGTGTTAGTAGTCTAACTATCGAATGGTTTTCATCTTCTTATGCAGTTATCATTTTATCCACGTCTTAATCGGTAGTAGAGCTCGCGAGCTCCGAATCCTTCGTATCACTAAAGTGGATGACGCAAACGAAGAGCTGCTGCAATGGGCCAAGTGATGGAGCTGACAAAAATGTTTTATCTGCTTCTATGGGGCCACCCAATCTACTTGCTGAAGCTGAAATTCGTGTGGAGGATTTGTGCGCTGGAAAAATATTGTCACTCAAGCCTTTTTCAGTCTGTCCATCGGTCGCATCAAAAAGAGCATTTTTAGTCCAAGCGGTCGTGGTTCTTATGATGAGACGTTGATGGTGAATTGCTTCTTGTCAAGCAGACCGCAAGTAGTACCAACAAAGCTATTCGTATCCAGTTTAGCGATTACATAAACTTAAGTAGGTCTAACGCAAAAGTAAGTTTGCCGAGACATTTTTTCAGTTAATCTCTACCTCACAGGCGTCTTCAGGAATTCGTACTCATAGATGGACACACACGGCGAGTTAACCAGCATGAACCAGAGGTGCAATACACTTTCCGTGAGTTTCGTCGACCGAGCCTTTTGTTCTTGGAGGACGAAATGGCAGATCGCCACGTTCTGTTGAGCTTTGAAGCAGCACTAAAGCCAGTGCTGTTGCAGCTGCTTTGATTGAACATATGCAAGGAACGGCTAAGAAGAACGACAAAATCGTGTGCAAATTGTCCTTGACTCCGCTGAAGCCAATATCCCTTGACGGGAAGAAAGTGACCTGCGCGATTGAAGGTTTTCTTGGTGGAACTTCAGAGTAAAACCATACTCAACGCTGTTTGATTTCAGCATCACCTACATGCTGTTGACAACAATAGTTGCCTTTCTTCGCTTTGAACGATCTGCTGAGAAGCTAGGAGATGCTCCAGGCTTGTCTCGATCCATTGTAGAGGAACACACTGAAATTGTTCCTGGGTAAGTATCGCATTAGCGATATCTAGAATAGAGAAATCATGAGAGTGCTCTAAGCAAAATCCGATAACCCAATGCAATATTACGTTCTTCTTGTCGGTATAAAACCTCTATGTGGATAATACACTTAGCCAATTTACAGTACTTTTTAATTTCATTTTGTGACAGTGTGTCACTATCACGAGTTTTTACCACTTGTAGCAATTTTCTTGTTGGATGCAATAAACTCGTACATTCCAGTACGTTGACCCTCAGTTCCAAAAAAAGGACACAGCATTTTCTAAAAAATTCAAGTTATTGTCGAATTTAAGTTATTTGCCTGTCCCAAATCCGCTGTTTACGAGGGTATGAAAAGGGTCTTATAGAGGGTTACCCGGAATGCTAAATCAGGGTCCTCGGATGGTTACGCATTCCGGGTAATCTTTAAAAAACGTGTCAAAACGTGTTCGATATGTACTCCAGCGAATTTAGGTGGCGGGCGGTGACCGTAGTGTACGCAAAGAGCGTTCCGGTCGCATCGGTGGCGCGTATTCTGGACATATCAGAGCGCGCCGTACGCCGATGGTACAAGCAGTTTCGGACGATTGGGCACGTGATGCACAAGCAACGAGTGGTCGTAGCAGGTTAGGGTCAGTTATCCTTTACGTATCTACGCTTCAGAATCCAAAGTGTCAGGTGGCGGCGACACTTTCTTTCGACGTTCGCGCTCTCGAGCGATTTATTCCTGGACAAAACGGCTAAAGGATTCAGCCAAATCATCGATACGCTTTTCATGCTCGTCGTTTTTCGCCGACAATTACCATCCAGCTGCAGCACTTTGTTTTCAAAAGACGCGATCATATCCGACTTTTCTTTTAGATTCTCGGTTGAAGCTTTGAGTATTTGATAAAACAGCGACGGTCAAGGAAATCGTTGCGTTTGCAGCTGCGTCAACGGAAAATTTAAACCTAATTATGCATTAGCTGCCAATGTTATGCTGTACGACAAGATTGGACACTTGTACCTGCAACGCGTCTGCAAAGAGACAGAAACGATCATCGCTCACGTCGAATGAGCATGTGTGGTCAGTTGACGAGATGATTTGACAACGACAAGAGTTTTTCGAGGAAGAAGTCGAGTACGAGCGAAGAAGGAAAGTTCATCGCCTCCAAGTGCCGAAAGCGTGTTCTGCAGTGGTGGATGGCAACGTTCTAGAAGCCAATAACGACCTTGCTGCCGCAGCGCTGCAGCGTGTGCTCAAGAAGGGCGATTTCAAGCGCATGACGATCATTGGTCAGTTTAATCTTGGCTTTATGATTGGCAAGTTGGACAATGATCTCTACATCATTTATCTGCATGCTGTCACGAGAAATACAAGTATGAGATCTTGCAACGTACGACAATCATGCACCAGCAACCACTGGTCCGTCCATTACGGTTGGAACTCACCGCCGGGGAAGAAATCACCGCCGGGGAAGAAATCTAGACGTGTTTGCGAAAAATGGCTTCACTTTCCTTGTCCATCACGACGCTCCAGCAACGAAAAAGCTCCAGCTGCTTTCGTTGCCGTTTACAAAACACACGCAATTTGGCACGGATGATATTCGAGAACTGGCATCGCTGCTGATGGACGCTCCATTAAATCCCGCGACCATCCATTTACCTAAAGTCATGGCGATGTTTGCTTCGCGAGCGTGTCGAAATCGACTATGATTGGGACTGCGCGTCATAAAGAAGGAATGCAAAATATTGTGTGGAATCTCGCGGAACTAGATCAACCGTGGAATCGTCCGCACGGACGTCCTACACTGCGTCATCTGGTCAATCTACTGCATCTCGATGAACAAGACGAGCCCTAACACCGGGTTTTGATTCACCTTCATCCGCGCCATTGTCTCATTCAAGACACTGAGAGCCTCGGTGTTATCACCACTTGAAGGTGGCAATTGTGCCTGATACTTCTCGCAGAGTTTATTGAAGGCTTCAACGAGAACGGGATCGTGTGGGTCACCATGATAATTGGTATTGACAAACTTAGTCCACTCGCGAATATCGTTTTCTTCGGGCGAGTGCGTAAAAGACCCGCCTTGACATTGACACTCGCCGCCATATTCTTTCGGTAAATTCTCGGGCGCCACAAACTCAAGCAGCACTTTTGTTATGTCTTTTTGGCCACGGAGGACATGAATCCGCTCCCGCGTCTTTGTATTCACCAAGGGCGACACGAGTTTCCAAATCAAATTAAACTACGACGGGGGATTGACCACAAACACCTGGTACACCCGCTCGGGATTGTACGTGGCCACGATTTCGCCCCACTTTTTCGTATAATTGACCACGTCGCTTGACAAATCGGCCATGGAAATGCCCTTGATATCGTAAATCTTGAGCATATTCCCCTCTGGAAACGGCCGCGGATCGATCACTTTCCACATAAACTCCATCATCCGGACAAGGTGCATGATGGCTTCGTCTTCCGACACGCCCCGGCTCGTGAAATCATGCAGCGCTTTTTGTTGTCCCCCTAGGAATTCAAATGAAATGGGATGGCCTTGTCGAAAAAAAAACACTTGTATATCAAACGTCTGCGACGTGAGACGCTCTCCTAGTGAATCGACATGGCATTTACGTACAGGCGATGTACCTCGGTGAAAAACTGCAGTCATCAACAAAGCGACACCATAAAAAGATAAGTCACCACATAAACGAATTGATGGGGTTAGTGTTACCTACCAGTCGAAGGTCCGACTCGTGCGCTGGCGCATCTTGCAACACCGCAACAAATTTTACCGACGTGTTTGTCACGTATCCATAAACTCGATATTCTTCAATAGGCCCGAGAAAGCCCAAATACATGTCATCCTTCGAGCTCGTGATGCCTGCGCCCCGCACTTTTCTTCAATGACGTCCAACGACACGTGCGCAATGTAATGGAAACCCAAGTCTTCACCTTCCTGTCCAAACGTTCGAATGTACAGGGGAAATTACTTGCTCCACCTACACATTATCCATTTTTAGTTTCAAATGCCTAACAAACTATTTCACAAATAACGAACCATAATCTGTAGCGTCATCCGCACGCGTTGGCTGCTAGTAGAGCCGGTTACGCCATCCTTGACCACCTGCAGAACCACGCGATTAAGTAAGAGCTGAGGTATTTTCCTACTAACTCGCTACTACCTTGCGTATTGTTGTGGTTTTGACCAAGTCCGTCACGTGAATGAGATAGTAGATATGTTACATGTCTTCCGGATCCTCAGCGCGCAGCACCACAGATCCAACGCCATCTTTTTCGCTGACATGCTTCTTCTGCAACTTCATAGTAACTTTGTGATGGAAGGGCTAGTGTTCTCTTCGGCCGCAACTTTTGCGCTCGCAGTCAAGACCTTAAGAAAAAGCACGAAATAAAATAATTAGAGAAACGGCAGGATGGAAAATTTCGTGAAGCAAAACGAACCTGAATACTAAACTGAGAGATAAAAAAACATCGCTATTCTCAGAATGCCAGTCAAAGAACCGGCATTCGTCGTGGAAATCTGCCTTTCTCTGATTTGTAAGGCCCACCTAATAAGCTAAATAAATCGAGGGTTACGGACATTATCGAGGGTTACATGACGCATTTATTTATTAAATAAGGTTCGCAAATATAAATAAGCCTCTTAATCTGGCAGATTTACTATTCTATTAGCCAAATTGGATGAATATCACAATATTAAATGGCTATATAAAACATCACGACTGTAGGAAAATGTAGTTATGCGCGCGTAAAGCCCTTACCTTACCTGTAGCAATTAGATACGATTAGTGTGCCTAATGCCTTCTTGTAGTAAGTGTGCAGTCTCTATCGGTTAGTATAGACTCCGGCTATCAGGAAAATGCGTCCGCACTACTTAGATGTCTCGCGTGTTAGTTCGAGGGGTGAGAAAGTCGCTTAGACAGGAAGTGCTCGAAGTCTTATTTACTGGACAAAAATGACAGTATATATTATGTAAAGATTAAGGGTAACTTTAGGTAAAATACTACTTAACCTAAAATTCACAATATGTAAGAAACCACGATGATCTCGTTAACTGGAATTTCATGTCAGTTTTTATCGAGAATAATATCATCCAAATTCCAACACTTCCGAGAGTACCGGGGCCTCGCACGCAATGCACATCGCCGGTGACGTAGGGGGTGCATGTTCAAAAGTAGCGCAGTAGACCAATAACGACAATACACCACTTATCCCAAACCAATTCGTTTGTAAAGTTTTTCAATTCTTGGTGCATGTAATATCGTCAAATCTGCAAACATGTTTCCACTCGACACATGCTCAGGTTCCACAATCCCCTTCTTCGTAAAATCTTTTTAAAACTTCAACTTCACGTGGACGTGCTTCGCGCTAGCCGCACTTGCTTCGTTCTTGAGTTGTTTGATGGCGGTTTGGTTGTTTTTGTTTTTTTCTCAATGTTTGACGGACACATATGTTTTCGTACGGGTGAATAAAAAAGGAACCATAGTGGTTGGAGTCTATGTGGATGACTTACTGGTCACGGCAACGGATACGACATTAGTTGACGAATTTTTCACAGACATGCAAGTGTTGGAATTAAAGGACCTAGGTAACGTGGAGAAATTTCTCGGCATTAGAATACTAGGACACTTTACGAAGGGCTACACGATAGACCAGGAAGTGACATTTTTTAAGATTCTTGACAAGCGAGAGAGGCGAGGGATGCGAAAATGCCTATTTCGACTTCGGAAATCGCAGAAGATTTGGATGAATAGTTACCAAGTGTGTCTCGCGGAAATATACCAACGGTAAAAGATTCCCAGTCACTTGTGAGAAGCCTGTTGTGGATTTCTAGGGTTTCACGTCAAGATATCTAATTTGCTGTGCACCGTACAACTAGGCACACACACGCACCAAGTTTAAGCGATTACAAAGTGGCGAAACGGATAGCCCGGTATTTGAAGGGCACCAAGGAAGATAACGAACCAATATTGCATTTACGAACTGTGAATAACAGCGATGCAGATTTTGCAGCTGATCGCGACGACCAAAAAAGTGTCAGTGCGGATGTGGTTTTCGTAAGTGGTATCATAGCAGGTTTGAACTGCAAGAAGCAGAGAACGGTCGCCCTCCCGACCGCAGAGACGTAGTTTGTAGCGACTGCTGCTGGTGGAAGAGAAGCCTTAGTCTTAAAGACGCTTTTCGAGGAGACTGGAGTCAAAGCAAGGACCCCTATCGTGTTGAAAATTGATGCAGCAACTCGTACCATAATCTTCCGGCTTGTTTCAAACCATAGAGATTTCGTTTCAATCTCAACATTAGCTCCTTTGAGCTAATTATTCCAGCTTATAAACGCTTCATCTGCTACCTCCATGCCTTGAGGTACCCGCAGGTAAATATCATACGTTTTCTCAGTGTTTGCCTTAGGATAGTCACTTGGTACATCGTCAAGCCTCGCTGGCACATTCCATACGATAGCTAATATTAAAATAACCTTCATGTTATTTATCTCCATAACTGTTGAGAGCGTAACGAAATAATTCTCTCCACAATTTCGTTTATCGCCACGAGCCACTAATCTCGCCTTATATCGCTTCACTGTACCATCACTCTTGAGTTTAGTTTTATAAGCCCACTTGGTAGGCAGAGGCTTTACTTCGTCACTCTTCTTTACCAATTTCCACGTTTGCAGGTCCTCCAAAGACGTTTAGTCTGCCCTTTCAGCCGCTTTCCATTTTTCAGAATGCTTTCCTTTATGAGCCTTGAAATAGTTCTTAGGATCAGGAACAGCAGCAATGTTTCCATCGTCCACGTGACTGGTATAACAAACCGCGGACGCATAAAACGAATTCCCTTCATTCCCTTTGTTTCCTCCACTATCATCACTCGAAACGTTTTCTCACTCGTAGTACGCCTTTTTTGGTCCGTTCCAATTCAATCATTTTCTGCGTTTTCTTGATTTTACTTGATGATTCCGCCGCGATATTTCCCTAGTCGGTCTGATTTCGGATTCTGTGTCTACTTTCTTCTTCGAACGCGCATAATCTTCATCATTTTCGCGAGGCACTTCCACGTTTCCACTCACGTCACCATTAATCGCACGCATCAGCTTCTCGTTATATTTCTCATTCAAAGTCTCCACTTGGTACACATGTCTTGTAGTTGTAACTACCCTGTCCTTGAGAAGAAGAATTTTGCGTCCCTTGATTTCATCACTTTTACCCAAAATTAACGCTTTTTCAGCGTGTTTTCCAAGTGATTTGTTCTTCGCATCGCGCTACACCATACATGGCGATCCAAAAATAGCAATATCCGAAATGTTCACTGCTTTTTAAGTCAGAACTGTAATTGGCGACATTCTCTTGATATTTGCCAATGTCGGGCTGCCATTCAGAATATAACTCGGATATTCTGCAGCTTCCCACCAAAACATCATGGCACTTCAGATCCGAAAAGCATACATCGTATCATATTAAAAATTGTCCTATTCATTCGCACCGCTTTTCCATTTGATGCGGGACTCCCTGCCTCCCTAATTTGTCTTCTTACGCCGGTACGTTTATCGAATAAATCCACATTTCTGTACTCTCCACCACCATCAGTTCTTAAAACGTGAATACGACAATTGAATTCTCCTTCAAACCACGTCAAAAAATGCCCGAATTTCTTTGCAGCTTGGTCCTTTGATTTTGCGGGAAATACTCGCACGTAATTCGAGAAATGATCCACAAAACCACCAAATAACGATTTCCACGACAATCTCTTGGCGTAATCGGCCCTTTGCGATAACGCTCCAATTCTGTCTAGTGGTGCGTTTTGTCCACCTTCCCGTTTTTATTGTTTTGTCTTCGTTGCTTTACCCTCGGCACAGGTCAGACAGTTCGGTCTGCGTCTTAATGTCAGTTTTATGCCTGATGCCGGGTCTTTAGGCAATCTTTCCACAGTATCGTACGACAGATGACCCAAACGCAAGTCAAAGTAATGTAACGACCCTTCTTGTATGCCATCGCAAGTGTCATCCTGCACTAACGTCATTACCAGGTTCGAAGATCGTTCGGAAACACTTATTTCTTTGCTCAACTTCATTCTGGCGGTAAATACGCAACCAGATACTTCCATATCAAACAATACGTTTATCTCCATGCATCATCTGCATCTTCTTTCCACTGTCTTTAAGCGTACACCCTTTCTTCCATAAACACTCAAGCGAAATAAGGTTCTTCGTCAAATTCGGTGCGTAATAAGCTTCCGTCAGTAATATAGTCGAAACATTTGCCTTCAATCGTACTTTTCCGACTTTTGTGACCTTGAGACTTGCTCCATCCGGCAACAATAGGTCTTCATTGTCATCACACGTCTTGACATCTTCCAGAAATTCTTCACTCGAAACAGACGCCGACTTGTACCACTGTCGATGATCCATATGTCATCGTGGGTATTTTCGCTGTTTTCTTCTCGCACTCGATAGTCGATAACACGAAATTCTTGTCACTGTTCTCTTCGGTTCTCATCCTAGGTTTACGATCGAATCACTTTCCTTGCTACATTCGGTCACCCTGGCGACAATGTTTCTGCGTATGTCCATCCATACCGCACCCGGAACACGTTCTTTTCTTTTTTTTTATCCACACACTTCACAATACTCCTTGGTTGTCTCTTCACTTTTACGGCGTCGTCTTCCAATTCTTGCGCCCAGTCGACGAGTTCTTGCGCGTGCTACATGTAATCTACGCGCTGGCTGTATCGGATCATTAGTCCCATTTTCAATCCAGGTGCTGCATATTTTACGATATTCTCAACGATCAATCTTTCGTGAGATCCACTCTCACGTGCCAACGCCACCAAATACAAAAAATGTTGCGTCCATGTTCTTCGAGTATCCTTTTCTTGCGCAAATAAAACCGCTGCTTGTTGATGCGAAGTGCTCACCTTATATGCGTGAAACTTTTGATCCAGCACGAAGTATAATTCTTGAGAGATGTGCCACCAAGTAGTGATGTTTACTTGAAAGTAATTTGCCACCACGCCTTCCAGGTGTTCACTCAATCTGTTAGCTTTAAGACGCTCCGTCTATGCGAATCTAGAAGAAAGTTTGTGCAACCTCAACTGCTTCAATGAACAGGTAGGCCTACTGCCTAAAGCCTGCTCCCAATCCTGGATATAACTCCGCTCCAGTAAAGTTTCGTATAGTAAGCTTCGGAATTTTCATATTTCCAGTCGTACGAACGTTATTTCCAGCGGCTCTCTCTTGGTTTCGAACCACTACACCCACTCCTTGGTCGTTTCTTCCTGGCGCCTGCCACTGTGCACCACGTTCAATACCGTTGTCTCCATCGAAATTTTTGATAGTCATCCTCCCACCAAAGGGACCGCAATTTTTACTGCTTCTCTGAACACGCTACCATTCTCAGATCCTTTGTTCAATTTGGGTGATGCAATGGAGGTAGACTCTTGTGATCTCTCTTCCTCGGTTGCATCACTCTTGCTTTCTAAACGTTTCATGTATTCCATTAGATCAGCCACGTCAACTTTCTCTTCAGTCATCATTCAACTGCGTAACCGCGCAACCACGAGAATAAACGAGGAAAAAATCCAATGTCTCCCTTTGGCTCAGGGGACTTCCACAGAGAATCATACTTTAAACGAAAAACTTAGTAAACTTCAAAAAAGTTAAAACCCCAATCCTAAGCCCCGCAACCTTGGGTTCATAACCTGTAGGAAGATGTAGTTATGCGCGCGTAAAGACCTTACCTTATCTGTAGCAATTACATACTGATTAGTGTGTCTAATGCCTTCTTGTAGTAAGTGTGCAGTCTCTATCGGTTAGTATAGACTCCGGCTATCAGGAAAATGCGTCCGCACTACTTAGATGTCTGGCGTGTTAGTGTGAGGCGTGAGGGAGCCGCTTAGGCAGGAAGTGCTTGAAGTCTTGTTTACTAGACAAAAATGAAATATAAATTATGCAATGATTAAGTGTAATTTTAGCTAAAATACTACCTAACCTAAAATTCACAATATGTAAGAAACCACGATAATCTTGCTAACTGGATGTCAGTTTTCATCGAGAATAATATCATCCAAATTCCAACAACGACTACAAAAACACAAGCAGGGTGCCAAGACATGATTATCTTGATTGACTGTGCATCTTCCGTTCCGGGTATTGAAAAGGCGGCGAAGTATCGAAAAGAACTTTCGTGCGTTTTCGCAATTTCAAAACTTAGCTGGTCTGTGATGAATAGAAATTTCTACGAGAAACGGTTGCAAAAGGATTGTCGCTAAACCACGTCCACTAAATATTCTTTGTTGTCGAAAAGACCTGTAACCTGACAACGACAAATGCTCAGGTAGCTGTCAAAAATAAATAAATCTAGGAATCTTTTACACTCAGAACAATACTACGTTTGTACTCACTTTTACGCATAAATATAAACTATTCAGAGAAATGTTAGGCCACAGTAGGCAACCTGGCAGGTTTGCCTATTTAATTTGTTCTTGTCGAATTTGCCTAGCCGTTCTGAAATAGTACCGGAAAAGGTGTACTTGTGTCGCACTACTGGAATGTACGAGTATTTTGCAACACTTATCAAAAGTCGCTACTGTCTGGTGTAAACTTTTTATTAATAAATATTTCTTCTATTACATTGCCCTTTCAAATAGATATTAGAAAAACTAAAAAAACTCGAAAAAAAAATCAATTACTTTCGAGTTCAAATTCTCGCGCCATACAGTACTTCTGTCTTTCCAACAGCAGCCATGAGCGCCTCTCGCCCCCATGCTACCAAAAGAGTACTAGTAATGTTCTAATGAGTACTACAATAGTTTTGTAATGACAAATACATTAGCTATTCAATTCGTTGATGTTTGCTTCGCTCGTCGAGCGATCGCCACAGTTCATAAAAAATATAATGGGACACGCTTGTATGTCACAAGTAGCTGCGACACTGTTTTTATTCGTAGAAAGAATTTCTTCTTACATGCAAACAAAAGTCAGTTATACGTTATTCTCTCGAATATCACGAGAAAAAGACGTACTTCTTCTTGCTCATTGAATGAAAGGCGCCAATCAAGCACATAACTATAGCAAAGTGTTGGTGTAAAAGATTACCTGTGGACAATAACTTTCGCAAAATACCATCATAAAGTTATACAGATCTACATGGGCACAGTTACACACTGCATTAGAGTCTTTAGTGAGACTATATCAAAATATTGCCAGCAGCATACCAGTGTGTTTAGTCGCTAAACGGGATACAATGAGAAAAAAGACACGAGCGCTATCGAATGATCGATGAAACTGCCCACTGGATACAACAACTCGACCTCGTTATGTCAGGATTTTTTTGTCTCATTGTACAAGCTAACCACCATTACCTAAGCCTATTTTGAATGCAATTGAGATGCAAGAACATCTTCGTCGATGAATCAACAGTAGCACTTTCCATTTACGAGCATGAATCTGCTTGCCGCCAAAATTTAATAGGAATTCCACTTGATCCAGCACATGTTTCTCGATACTTGTTTGTTTGTTAGATCTTGGTGGAGCTGTCATCGACACAGAGCCTACCAAAGCTCCCATATCACCTTTTATAATCAACCACGCCAGTTGTTCGATCTCCAAAAACACGGATGCTTCCGTCACGACGCGAGAAAATGAGGTTTGATCGTGCAGAAATGGCTTTGATGCCTGAAGGAAGTGGAGAAGCAGGAACAGGTTACTACGGTCGAGCTGAAGGTTTGCTGCGCCCCGCACGGTTTCGTCACACACGTCGTTGGTGTCGATCATAATTACGTCAACAGGTTTCTGCCACTTGACTGGATGGAATGGACTCACAAACAAATGAGACAATGTGTGGCGACTGATTGAAACTCTGCATTTAAACCAATCGCACTGACATGTTCACGTCTACCGTCATTCAACTAATATTCTACATACCGTTTGCAGATTAAGTTCCGCTTCTTGTCGAAATCGAGCTGATAATTGCCGCAGTATAATAGCGTGCAATATCAATGATGATTCCTCGTGTCATTCGCAACCATGACGCACTCTTGAACTACACGATTCATCCTCTCGCTCGCCGTTTCCGGCGATATTGTCACCATCCGCTCCATATTTTTCTACAAAGAAAGACGAAAGCATAAACTCAATTTCCCATCATTTCATCAACTTCATCTTACCAGCAACTGCTGCCAACTCTCTCTCATTATCAACGACATGTCTTACACCAATACATTTAATAAATTTGGCACAGTGCGACAGCTCCAGGACAACTCCAATAATTTCGCCAGACTCTACAGAACAAAAGTCGCATAGTTAAATTCCTCGTTTTGCTCGCTTTAAAAATTGTCCAATGTCTGATACGCGAATAGTGTTGCAGCTGCCCCCACTATTACCCACCAAGGGGCGTCAACTACCAGCAGAGGACACAGAAATGCAAACAATTTATGCGAGGCACCTACAAGTATCAAGCCAATGCGAGTGGTGACGTTTTGGGTGAGCCATACTGATAAGAGCTCGACGAGAAAATTATTCATCGGCGTGAGGACGTGCTTGTACACAAGAAAATTGTCATGCTATTCGTACGTCAAACGTTTTTCTGATCCTTCCGGTGATACATATTGTCAAAGTACGTGGTTTTGTCAGCACCACTGCTACGACACGACCGTGGTCGAGTGGTACGCTGCTCAATTCGGGACCGGGAGGTCCCGGGTTCGATCCCGGGGCCAACCAACTTGATTGGATACTAAAGTATAACTAGTATAGGGGTCCCCGTGGTTTCACAGTGGCTGTGTGTGTACTCAAACCGAATTTCTGTATGATGACTTTGACGTCCACTTAAACAAACAACACTATAAGAGTCCAAGAAGAAGAGAACAAAGAGAAGGGAGTCCCCCCTCTCCCCCCAGTGAAAAGATTATGAAGAGAACAAAGAGAAAGGAGTGTTGGTGTGACTTAATCAGCATTGTGTGTTTCTATGCTTCTATTGAAAGCGAATGGTCGTTTGGGACGGCGGGTGCTGTTAGGAGTGACACCCCCCCAGTGAAAAAGAGGGTCTGTAATCACTTTCCCGCGCTCTCATTGGCCAGCGAGGGCTGCTTTAGCATTTGATTGGCTCAGAGGGACACCTTGGGCACTGGAGGGGCGATACGTTTTTAATTGTATAGATGAGACGTATACAGCTAGTGCTTCGATACAATGTAGATCATACTATAAAGGAAATATTCCAAAAAGTGACTCAAATCCAAAACCTTCGTCAAAAGGTGACTCAAATGGTTTTAAATGGGTTTATATGGTTTTAAATATTTTACATGCTGTTTTAAACGTTTCCACACGAGAATTTATGGTAAAATACGACTAAGTTACGATTACATGCGCTTTAATGACTAACCAGGGGGCGTGTTACGGACAATCCCCTCAAATTGTTAGGTCCAAAACCAATCATTAAACTTTATTATTATGGAGGTATAGAAATGTATGCCGATATCAATTTTGCAGTATATACTACCACCGGATTTTGTAAACGAAGGAAAGGGTTTATTTCATCAATGAACTGGTTTCTTTGGCGTTAATTGGGAGCATGGATTTGGTGTGCCCTGGAGCTCTGGCAATTATGTAGCACGGAAAGACGAATTTAGCGCGAGAGAGTTTAAACGGGTTCTAGCTGCTACGTGGGGTTCCGACGCAATAGCAATGGCGCTTCTCTTTAAAAATAGACACAATCCAGAAACTGAGAAATGGGAAATAAGCTGTTAAAAGACCATCCCACCTTTGTTCAGAATCCAATTTGACCTCGACCTCACTCCCATCCCGTGGAGAGCGAGAGAAGAGGTCAAGACTAGAGACGAATAGCGCATCGGCAAAGGTCGATAAGCTTCCTAAACAAGACAAACAAGGGAGCTAAGAAGAGTGTTAAGTTCAGGCGATCCGCGAGATAGACAAGCGTGTTCAAGATTTCAACCAGGGTTCACCAGAACATTTAGAGGCTGTCTCGGCAATCCTACACGCCTACGGCGGAGCCATCACCTACTCGACATGATATGTCAGACGAGACCAAATCGAAGTCGCAGCCCAGGGTAGTTATCAACGCAAGACTGGAAACTTTCCACGCGCAGCTGATTACGAAGATTCTACCAACATCCTTGATTACCAAGATGGTTGAAGCATGTGCGCACATCCAGAACAAATACACATCAGAACGAGGATCACCAGCCAAGGCTTGTGACTTACGACTCACGTACCAAAAGACGGCTTACTCCCGCGAGATGCTACAGGACATGCATCAGTGGCACATCCTTATCTCTCTGTTCGAGATAGAAGACGAGACTTTTTCGTGGCTCCAAGATCTCCCTGCGTTGTTGAAGAGCTTTGCCCCCGACGACCCCTTCACAGACCTCGAGGATAACGACCAGACCAAGGTAGCCGAAGCCGTGAAGACCATCAGCCTAGTCGACGAAAATGCGGCGTACTTGCAATTTGCATGTGAGCGGCAGATCGATGCCAATGTATGAGCGCGGTGATGTGGCTCACCCGGCAACGCCACCCAGACCTAGTTGAGGTTTTGTCTCCTCAATGGACCACGTTCCCCTTCGACAGCGAGCTCAAAGTCGTCATGGACAAGTCCGGCATCTTCACCGACCCTGCAGGCAAGCTATTCATGTGTGTTGTGCACCTGGAGGTGGAGAAGCACTGGTGCAGCGCGGTTATCGACATGCGAAAGCCTGATGTCGTCGTGATGGTATTTGACCCGCTCCAATAATACGTCCAACATCTCAAGCACCACGTCAAGTCCATCGGTGACGCGCTCTTACCGTCGCTCGCGGTTGAGATCAAAACCATTCAAAGTTTCTAAGGTGCGTTATGTGGGAACAATTGATTCTTCGGCGATCCTCATGCTTCTGTCTTGTGGATATCCAACAACCTGAGAGCTATAACTGTGGGGTGTTCTCCTTGATGTTCCTCGAGCTACAAGTACGTAATCTCTGCGGTGGCAAGTATGACGACGAATCAGCGGCTACATTCTTCCGCTATCGCTATCTTGCTCACGCACTGAACATGTCGTATCTACCCTCTTCTGCCAGTACACGTCAGTATACACTGTTTCCTCACCACTATAACATACTCCAGTATATACAACATCCTATCCAGTGTACGCCAGTACATGGATTTCAGGTGATCTTCTCACGGGAGTCTCAAACATTTTTCTCGAAAAACAAGACCATCACTCTTCTTCCATTGTCCATCCTACGCCCACCCTAACACCGTCATCAAGTGATGCATGTGCGCATATACTGGCATACACTGGCGGTAAGGCCGTTGCTTCTCCTTGTCATATACTGGCTGTAGCCTCGGCCCCAAAATAAACTCTTTGTACACGTGAAAGTTTCATAATTGCTCTAAAAAGTCGACTTCTTAATCTATTTTTCAAAAAAACGCTGGAAGACGCCCACGAGCCGCTCCTTTCCGCAATTGCCACATTCAAATTCCACCGTCCGCCGACACCGTGATAATCATCGACGCGTTGGAGCTAACAGCGAGGGCTGATATGCCCAAAGCATGTGCATCTACGATCTCGAGCACCTGTTCCTGACCTCTCTGCTCATCCAGCTTCCAGATGACCAGATTGCCCGTGGACGTCCCTCCAATTGCGTATTCTCCATCCGAGTCAAAACACCTGCCAATTAACACACACAGAGAATTAATATAATCAGTACAAAAGTGGCACCAAGCCCTCTAAGAAACAGGACGGAAACATACCGCATCGGGTCATCAGCGTTAACGGTAATGCTAACGATTCGCGTGCCATCAACATTAAGACCACGAGCTCATTGGCCGCCGTCATGCACGCAATCGTGCCCCCCGGCCACAAAACGTCAAAACGCAAACCTCGGCATGATGCACGTGTGGTGAAGCCGACTTCCAAATCCATGACGGAAGTCTTGGGTGGAATCCGGATAGCCACTGGCCCGGACGACCAACTATCGGAGGGGGTACTCCGTTGATCCTGATCGCCATCAGAATCAGATGAATCACCATTATGGTGACTGATCTGATCTTCCCGGTCATCTGACCGGTCGTCATGTGCGATAGGATCTATGTTCAACTTCATTTCACCTTGTGTACCCGTTGATCGGGGGTGGTTACACTCACTCAGGTGGACTCAGTGACGAAAATGATGATCTTGATCAGGTCGGAGGGATGACCTTCTCGAGACGGGGGTGTCCTCGGGTGGAAATCTTCACCGGAGAACGGGTTGGAGTCGATACTTAATCAGTATCTAGGCACTGATCGGGAAAGTTCGTCCGATTAGGCTAGCCAATGAGAGAGAGAGATAACAAGAAACCAAGGAAACGCGATCAAACCACGATCTTCCACAGTAATCCACAGACGTTATCTCCACAAAACCTTTTCCAATATTAATAACGTGTTCCAAACACGTGCGCGTGGGGGGTGAGGCTTGATCACCTAAACAAACCCGTCGGGTGCCTTCCGATAAGCCAGAATGCGTCTAAGTGCGTCTTAACCGGGAATTTAGTTGAGCAAGAGGGGACTAGTTAACCCTGTGCTCCCAATGACCGCGACACGTGGCGGAGCGACTCTTTGCTTAGGGGGGGAAATCAAAACCTGTTATTATATATGCAATGTCCTATACCTAGTGTACCATACACCAACTCATGTGCCTGATTTATACTTCGACCCTGTTCACTTCGTCGCACGGTTGCATAGTACCACCTTACCCATCTTTGCTGCACCTTCAAACTGATCTGTACCACTTCTGCCCTGATCACGGTCGGACTTCTATAGCGATCTTCAACCATCCCGATCTTTCGATAAACAACTTGGAAAACACTTGAGATCTGCCCCTCGGACACTTGTTCACTTCATATCCAGCCCGACTTAACTGGGAACTTCATCTGTCTTTGCGTCTGGACGCCGGTTTGGGGCTGATCAGCCCCGATCGTGATCGGCACAGCGATCAGCCAAGTGATCGGGTAGTGATCAGGGCGATCAGCCCTAGATCACTTCGAAAACTCTCTGGATCACCATCACAGCGACTTTGTTTGCCCACTCGGCCATATTCCTGACCTTCATCCCCTGTCGGGGTAACCATATCGCACCGATTTCAGCCGATCGGGCCTGATCGGGCCTTCTCACATCATCCCTGGACAGATCCATCGGCCATCATCACTTGCCTTGACTCGACATTACTCGCACGGCTCGCCATTCCACATGCCCCATTCCATTCCATATCTGATCTTCGTATTTTGGGGCAGAATCAGTTGGCTCGGCCGATCGGGCCGGAACTTCGTATCATATCCAACTTCAACATCTGCACTGTTCATAGTTCGGCCCGATAACTGTCTCTGATGTGTCACGCCACCATTGCTGCGGTATCTTAACTTGTCTCTGCCGATCTCGTCATACATCCACGTGAACTCCACTTAATAAACGTTATCCCGATCGCGATCGTGATCTTCGCCGTTCCATTAGTATCTGGGACCGGGCGTAGTAACGGTACTTGGCTTATCCCTCCATATCACGAACACCCGTTGACCACTACCTTTTCGTCGTAAGCGCGATCAGCCTGTCCCACCCATCAACTGTCTCATCTTGATGGGTGTTCCATCAACGGCCATGTGTGGTCCACCTCATTTTTAACATTTTTCGGATCGCTTTACCACACACGGGACTCACAACGAGCTTCCGGATGAGCTCGCACGTGCGCAGATCAAACAGATACACGATTTCTACCGTCGAATCCATCGATTCATGTGTCCAGTTGTATTATTTTGATGTGTAAAATTGAGTAGGACTCACCATTTTTCGTGGCAGCAGCACTTCTACGTCCTTCGGCACTTACACATAGACTAACAACAGCGTCCTCGCACTACATAAAGGTCGCTATCGGCGTCGTGACAATGCCTTTTGGTGTATAATGCCACATCTTGTTCGATCCATCCCACGAACTCGAAAGCAACCGGTCTTCAAAGACTCAAATCACCGACAACCGTTCATCATGAGCTGTGATCTGGTCAATGATTCGTCCAACGTCCATCGAATACATATAGATGCAGTTGTCCCATGATCCAATGAAAACGTGCTTTTCACATCGCAACTCTAGCGCGCCAGGTTGCACAGCAGATTCCATCGTAAAGAGTGGCAGAAACCTTAAACGTCGAGTCCTTGGACGTTGAGAAAAGGTAGTGCGTCCATCTTTGCCTAACACCAGCGACGTCACTTCGCTACAATACATCTACCGTAAGAAAAGAGGTGTCAGAAACCAAATGCGATCATTTACTAAGACTCCTCTTGAACGAGCGCAACAATAAAACAAGCTTATTCTTCGTTCTCGTAAGAAAAAGGTTTTGATTGCCGCTCTCGAGAAGTTTCCGAGAGATCCACTAGCTGTTCACATGCAAAAAGCCAGCATTGCTCGACTGAAACGAAGGATCCAAATTTACACACGGTAAATCACCTAACGTATTCTCAACGCGAACGCTGTATCTCTACAGCTAAATGTCAGCAAATTTACTTCGACTCCGGCCTTGGCGACCAAGCCCAAATGTGAGGGACCACAAGATACAGCAGTCGTGTAAAGAGACTCTGGACAAAGCGTGCGTACTTTTTCAACGCCAGCGACTATACGACTGTTAAAAAGTGCTTTGTATTGCCCATGAGTACGACACGCTTAAACTTGAGCACGGTTTGCTCTCGTCTGCTAAGAGGTCGCTCTTGTTCGAGAACGCCAATAAAAGCGGCACAAAGCTGCCCAACGCACCACT
The DNA here is from genome assembly GCA_001887855.2 of Sclerospora graminicola. NCBI lineage: Eukaryota > Oomycota > Peronosporomycetes > Peronosporales > Peronosporaceae > Sclerospora > Sclerospora graminicola. The sequence goes on from MIQA02018600.1 coordinate 27,526, forward strand.
GCTTCTTTCTTAGTGAGACTGACAAATTTCAGTCCAAGGGACAAAAGCTTGTTGTAATTGAGCGCACATGTCATGGCTACAATGGAACCCACGACGAAAAGTGGGAACAAAGCTGATACATTCGGGATGCGACTTCTCAAGTTGATTTGTGAGACGGGTGAACTCACGACCAAGACCGAGTTACACAAAGAGCTTTTCCAAAACATCGTGTTGAGCAGAGGCAGCTCGTGTTTTGACCACTAGGATCGAACGGGAAGTCGTGACCACATTAAGTGACATGCCCTTACCCCTGACAGGGACTGCCAATGCTGATGCATCAAGTGGATTTGCAATGGTCTGCGCGTCAAGCTCGTGGCGGCCCACGCCCAGGATCGTCGTATGGCGGTGACTTCCTGGGTTCATGGTTGCCTCTACTTTAGCCTCGTCAGATTCGTTTCATGAAATGTGTCTGAATCCGCCGAGGGAGGTGCCGCTCTGATCCATGAAAAGTGTCCATAAGATAGCTGGGAAATATTTAGCGTATTCTTATGAGGCTACGTATGTAAGGAAGGTGGCAAACACATTTTTGGTTCCCCTTAAACAAATGTCGTTTACCGGTATTATTAATAATTATTATTAGACCACCTAATCAAATAGTACTCTTATGATTTGTTCTTTGGTTTTATTAAATATAAACCAGTTATATGCTTTGTTCTTTGGTCTCAAGTCAAAGACCAACTAATTTTGAAATAACTCGATCTAAATCATTTAGACCAATCAAATTCGAATTTAATGTGTCCTACTCGAATTTGCATGGTTTCACATCAAATATCCACTTTTACATCATTTCACCGGTCGCACTTCTAAACTCGAATAATATACCGAACTCGATTTGTCATCATTACGTTCGTCCTCTTCCGTATTGTTAGCGAGATTATCTTTTTCAAAATCAATGTTTAGAGCCACTTTTGTATACTAACGTAATAGTGTCCAGGAGATTTTGTTAGGATACTAATAAGCGCTTTATTATCGATAGTTAACTCAACATTGCAACATAATTGAAATTGGTAATAAATGCTTTAGGATGAAGTGGATGTCAAATTACAACATCTTTTGAATCCAAAGGAACACTTAGATTCATTAGAGGAAAAAAGTGAGCGGCATACAAATAAATAAAAATGCAAAAATGCATTCAACTAGTTTTAAGTTTAACCTAAAGTTAGGCAGTTTACTCATCACTAGTATCACTTGCACAGGCGAGTTGCACTTTAGTCATTTGACGTAACCAACCAAGTTGCCATCTTGACACGATGACTTTTAAAATAGTTAACAACACGAGCAGTCTAGCGATTCGAGCTAAGTTATAAACTACCAATACTTAAAAATAAGGGCTAGCTACTTCTTTGGCTACTATATCAAAAACTGGCATTATATACCTATGGTATACTATTTTAAGGCTACACTACTAAATTAGTTTAGATATATAGTGTCATGTGGCACACACGATGATATGTCTAATTTCGAAAAGACTGAGTCATATCGAAATTGACTCGGTAATTTACGACTTTTCAGATTTGGTATATATATGACTTAATCGAATAGGATTTATGCACCAAATGATTAAAAATACTGTAAATGACGTATAACCAGGTATATATCAATGTGGCAGTCTTTGATCTGATGGTCTATTGATTGGATCACAAATGCCAATTGCAATGACTGATTGCAAAATTTATAAATTATTAATTGTTATGGATTAAAAATTTTGATTGGTTTTTTATCGCACAGTTGCCCGCCAATCAATTTCAGAAGAATGGCAGGCGTGAGCGTTGTGGAGCTCAAGGACCTTGTGAAATTCTAATATAAGGACCCTGAAGGCGGAAAATTTATGTGTAAGAATGAAACGTGTGGCAAATCCATAGTACAAAGGCGAAGTACGGGGTACACGACTCTGAAAAATCACTTGAGAAAGTGTATTGGCGAAGACTTCGTGAAAAAGTTTCACGATTTCGCAAAAGTTTGTCGACGGCTCTTGATGGAACTATCCTTCGAAGTCCCCTGTTGGAGTGCACCTCCCAGCGAAGCAGAGATGTGTACAAATGGCTTGAGTGGGTTGTCGCCGATTAGATCAAGAAGTGCTCGTAAGTACATTCTACGTATCGTTCCCATGGTTGAGTCAGCTATAGCCGATGAGCTGCCACCACATTTTGGCATCATGTTTGATGGATGTACATCCGTTTCGACGCATTTTATTGCCATATTTGCCACTTACTTGAAAGATGGCGTCTACACTGAAACGTTGCTGGGAATATCACCTCCGATTGATGAGCACCAATACAAAGCTGACGACCATATCGACCTTCTTGAACACGTTTTGACGTTCTACAACCGTACAAGTTCGTCCGTCGTAGCTCTCATTGGTTATAATTGCTCGACTAACAAGTCTATTTCCAACACGATGGGTATCCCGTTCATCGGCTGTGCGAATCACAAACTCATCCTTGAAATAAAAAGCTACCTGCAGGAAGATGAAGATATGACAAACGCAATAGCAGCAGTGGGAAATGTGATGATGAAGCTTTGCACTATCAAAAATTCTGCGAGGTGAAGAAAAATGAGACGCGATGGTCGTCAACATACGAGAAGGTGGATCGCTTCTTGAAGATTGAGGTGGGAATTGCAGCAGTCAGTGAAGTTCGAGGTTTGATGCCAAGTACGGAGCAAGTTGCGAAGTTGAGAAGATTGGTGACAATGCTCGCAGATTTGCGAGGTGTTTCCGAACGTCTTCAAGTTAAAGGAACCAATGTTGCGGAGGCGAGGCAGATATTTGATGGTGTATTGGTGGATTATCCATCGTTAACGCAGTATCTACCAGCCGACGCAGATATTGTGAACAACCGGACCTTTGAGTCCGGCGTCGTCAAAGTGATGACCAACAGGAAGTCAGAGCTGGCAGAGGAAGAAATGGCTACTTTGGAATCGCTCAAGGTTATCAACAACACGACTCCTGCTGATTTGCGACCCAAGAAGAAGAAAAAGTTGACTTATGTTGATAGAATTGAAGCAAGGAACCGTATGGACCAATCTTCAGCCGATGTGGACTTCATTGATCTGCGCTTCATACCCTCATCTTCCGCTGCGGTCGAGAGACTCTTCAGTCACGCTAAGAATATCTTGACAGATGTCCGCAATCGTCTTTCTCCAGTTGTGTTTGAAGCACTTCTTTTCCTAAAGTTCAATCGTCACTTGTGGAACGCCGTGACAGTTGCTAAGGCAATGAACGCAGGTGACGAGGATGATGAGGAAGAAACTGAACAGCAGGCGACTGATACAAGAATCGAGGACTACTTCGAGACCTCGTTGTAGGAGTTAGACTTTTTAGATCTTTTGTATTGTTTGTTCTAACTGACACCGTGCCTCACCAGAGAATGACCCCTTTACCTAACCTTTGATCTGACCCCACTGACTGCTCTTTGAGAGATGTCTTACGGTATGAGGGTACGGTACGATCGCAGGCGGACTTATGAGTACCGAACCTTACGTCAAGAACTTAAGCTTCCAATTATTGAAGCCCGTGGTTGGGTCGGCTTCGAGAACCACTTTCAAATAATTGGGCAATCATTGGTCCAATTTCAATGATTGATTGGTCATGAAGCAGCAATTGCAATCGTAAATTGCATCGTTTTACTAATTGCAATTATTAATTGTTACATTTTTCAAGGGGCAATCAATTATAATTAATTTTTTCCTATCCCTGGTTATGCGTGGATCGCCGGCAACATGCAGCAGTGCAGTCTTGAGAGTGGTACCTTCACGGCACGTTAGGACGGCTCCGACGTGGGTAAGAGTACCAGATGTGGTAGTAGCGGCGACGTCGCTCCCGGCTCGTAATCGTCGCGGGAGTACGCGTACTTGACGCTCGCCAAGGTCATGTCGAATTATCGGATGTGTAGTGTGTCTTGAGTATTTTTGTTTCAAGACCGGTACCATCAAGAGTGCAGGAATGGACTTGCCTATCAGTTGCTGCCGACGTTGGAGTCGTATCTTTCAGCTGC